>CAUYQG010110286.1:0-39361 GCA_963574415.1 Tarsius wallacei | reverse complement strand
ATTATTAATACTTGTTTAGAATATCAGCATACAAATAAATAAGATTTGTTGTTGAAAACATTTTTTTGCATGCAACAGAGAGTACTTTGCTTTATTTATTTATTTTTATTTTAAAGATGTGGGATATAATTCAAGGTTAGGCATACAAATGTTCATTATGCAGGTGCCCTTGTTGATAAGTCCCCCCCACATCCCCGCTTCTCCAGCAGAGTCCCACTACTGCCAATCCTGCCTCCTTCCACCTTGGCAGTTTCCTGCTACTGTCAATTCCTTTTTTTTTAATAGCTTTACAATAATTGTTCAGTGTCTGCTTATGAGTGAGAACATGCAATACTCAGTTCTTTGTTTCTGTGATAGATCACTCAGTATTATAGACTCTAAGTCCATCCAAGTTGCTGTGAAGTTCATAATTTTGTCCTTCTTTATGGCTGCATAATATTCCATTGCGTATATATACCACATTTTTTTTATCCAGTCCTTTTTCGATGGGCAGCATGGTTGGTTCCATGTTTTTGCTATTGTGAACAATGCTGCAATAAACATATGAATGCAGGTATCTTTTTCATAGAGTGATTTGAGTTCCACCAAGTATATTCCCAGTAGGGGGATTGCAGAGTCATATGGAAGGCCAATTTTAAGATCTTTTAGGAATCGCCAAACTGTTTTTCACAGAGGTTGACTTTTCTCTCTTGTGAGCAAAGTATTCAATAAGTAATTCTGAATATTAGTGATGTCAAGAGGAAAAAATAATTTAAATTAATTTTCTGCTTATCAAATTAATGGAAGTTGAAATTATTCATAAGACTGAAACACTGAAACCTTATTTATTGAACCCAGAGCTGACAGGTAATTCAAGTGCTCACTTTTTCCTGAGGACACTGATTTTCTGCAGATAAAAGACAATAAAAGGGCATTCAGATCCATAACATTTTACTATGCTATGAAAAAAATTACTACTGACAGGCTATTCTTTTTCTACAGAAAAATAACCAATAAGTTGATTCCAGAGAGGAACACATTGGGATGTCACATAGCTGGGGAGACAAGCTTTCACAGTTCTTGGTTTATATGCCATAATTGATAAAGAAAAAAATAAAGTAATGCCTTGTAGTTTTCAAATGTCAACTAGAAAACTTTGGGGCTGTTGAAAATTAGATATTTTAAATCTCTTAAATACTAATCATAATTGGAGTAGCAAACCATAGAATAGAAAAGGTAAGAAATTCATATTATTAAAAAGCTAGTTAAACTTCCAGTTTCTTAAAATTAAAATTCATATATTCATGAGACCTTAGCTGCTTTTTTATCTTTGTATACATCAGTTTTGGAAATTGCATTGATTAATAAGCACTTAACATCTGGGGACTGCAGACAGGAGTGAGACATCCTTTCTATCCTGAAGGAACCCGGGGAGTGATGCAATTAGCACAACAATAATTATTTGAAAAAAGAGACAGAATATAGCAACCTTGAGAGAAATACAAATGCAGATACGAATGTGGATACAAATGCATTCTATCTATTCAACACATAGAGTTCCCAGACAGACTATATGCTGAACACTCTGCTAAGAATAAGAATTTAACTGGAGGCATAAGGAAAACTTTTACAGACAAATCAAATTTAAGAAGAGAGCTGAAGGACTGAGAGATCCCATGGCCAGTTATGGAGAAGAAACAGAACGTGTACCCCAGGGGTACAAAATTATCCTGATATAATGAGCATAATGGAAATGTTTAAATGCACTCTGGTGATAGAGACTAATCTAATAGAAAATAATCAGTGATGTTTTAGTACTAGATTAATCTAGAAACAAATGTTTATTGTAATTGGGATAAACTGTGGTAGTTATTGTCTCAGTGCCAGGCTCACCAATTTAAAAAATTTGTTTTTAATTTTAAAGAAGTTGGGTACAAGTAAGGATTGAACACATAAGTGCCTTTCTGTGGTCCACTTTCCCACTGGGGAATCATACAATCCAGACCCAGTGGGAGCACCTTGCCCATCCCAAATCCTGACTCTAACTTGGGAAGTAACCAGCAAATTGTGAGAAGGAATTGCTCCAGGGAGTGTCCTATATCATTTGGAGCCCTAGGCAGCTACTCTGAGACGCCATTCTTGATCCTAGCTCTTAACAGCTTGGCAGTCCTGGAAACTAGCAGCGTTGATCCTGGCTGTTGGTGAAGCTTGGGAGGTGTTTTCTGAACTAGGGCTTAAGCAGGGGATGGGTTCTCTCAGGCAATTTTGAAAAGCAAATGTGGAGTGGGTTTCAGAATCTAGTGCTGGAACTAGGCACCTCACCTCCCTAGTACCTGAACAGGAGGGCAGTTACCATGGGGTCTTGGTCTTAAGCTAGGTGACATCTCCTATGACCTGGGACTGAGTTGCAAACTAGGCAAATACTTTTAGGACTGACTGAGTGTCCAGGTTAGCTGTCACAGGCAGAATGGGGGAAGAAGCCTAGCGAGAACTGGGATGTAAGAGGGACACAAGGCCCGCTTCTGCCTGCCAAAGCTGTGGTCACTGGGACCTGCTGAGAATTCAAAGCAACAATGGTCACCCTTAATTTTGTCAGGGACCTGAAGACTGTTTGTCTACCCATCTAGATGGGTATATGCACCTGCTGTTGGGGGACCTGAGTGAAAGCGTACCTGATCTAGCTCCACCCTACTTCACCCACCCTACCTTCACCCCCAAATAGAGTGCAGGATCCAGGCTCCTGAGTGGACCACAATCCAATCCACCACCTGGGGCACAAATTCTACCACTACCACTGCAGGTGACTCTTACCTGAAAGCATCACCTACTGACCTGGAGTACCACCCACACAGCTTATTGCAACAACTGCTAATAGAAGAACACAACACTTGGAACCTATAGAGGCATCTCACAACCAGTGCTCCCACCATTGCCCATGCCACCCTGACTGCCCAGGAAGTAAAAAACCCATTCTCCCACCTGGAATACCACTATTACAACCAACTTCAGAGAAAGCCACCCAGAAGCCCAAGATTTGGTCTGCCTGGAATGCCAACACAGGTGCTGGCATATACTCCCTAGGTCACAAGGATAGACAAGTTTAACCCATTACCACTACCATTAAAACCTGAAGAACTTATGAGGCATTACAGTCTCAGCACAACTTCATCATAGCCCCACCAACGCCTGCATGCTAGCCCATTGAGGAATCCACACATACCATTAAGAGTCTTCCACTGCATGCACTCAGAAGCAAAGTCATCCAACCCTACCCAACCAACATCATGTTTACATCCTCAAGAAAAAAAAAATCTTCTCTCAAAACAGAAGTGAATTCAAAAATAAGAAGAAACAACTATTGCTCCAGATACACAGAAATCAATGTAAAGGTATAGGAAACTTGAAAAAGCAAGATAATATGACATCCTCGAAGGAGCACAATTATTCCCCAGCAGTAAGTCCTAACCAAAAAGAAATTCTCAAAGTGTCAGATAAAGGATTCAAACTCTTATCTTACAGCTCAGTGAGATGCAGGAGAAATCAGAAAATCAGTTAAGGATACAAATGAGAAATTTACTCAAGAAATAAAGATCTTAACACACACACACACACACACACACACACACACACACACACACAGAAATTCCGAAACTGAAAAATTAATTGAAAAAAATTACGGCTGTGCATGGTGGCTCATGCCTGTAATCCCAGCACTTTGGGAGGCAGAGGTAAGAAGATTGCCTGAGCCCACAGGTTTGAGGCCAGCCATGGAAACATGGCGAGACCGTGTTTCTACAATAAATTAAAAAATTAGCTGGTCATGGGAGTGCACACCTGTAGTTTCAGCTACTTAGAAGGCTGAGGCGGAAAGATAGCCTGAGCCCAGCAGGTACAGACTACAGTGGCCATGAGCATGCCACTGCACTCCTGCTTGGGCAACAGAGTGAGAGTCGGACAAAAAAAAAAGAAAAGAAAAGAAAAGAAAAAATTACAAAATGTATTTGAAAGGTTCAATAATAGACTAGATCAAGTTAAGAAAAAAAAATCTCAAAACTTGCAGACAGATCCTTTAAAACAATTTACTCAGTTAAAGATGAAGAAGAAAGATTTAAAAAAAAAAATACACAAAGCCTTCAAGATGCTTGAGACCACATAAAGCAACCAAACATAAATTATTGGCATTCCTGAGGGGTAAAGAAAGATAAAAAAGTTTTGAAAATATATTTAACAAAAAAATTAATGAAAAATTTCCAAGTTTAGCATGAGATTTAAGCATCTGGATACAAAAGTTCCAATGATCGCCAAGAAAATGCATTGTAAAAAGGACTTAATCACAGGATGTCATAATCAGATTTTTTAAAGCCAGAGTGAAAGAAACAATTCTAAAATTAGCAAGAGAAAAGCATCTAATCACTTGTAAAGAAAATTGCATCAGACTAACAGTGGGCTTCTCAGCAGAAACTTTACAGGCTAGAAGAGAATGGTATGGCATATTTAAAGTGCTGAAAGAAAAACTCTGTCAGCCAAGAATTCTATTTCCAGAAAGATTAAGATTATAAACAAAGGAGACATAAATAATTCCCACACAAGCAAACTGAGGAAATTAGGTACCATTAGATGGGCCCTATAAGAAATACTCAAATGAGTCCTATACATGAAAACAAAAGAAAATATTCACCATCATAAATAACACACAAAAGCATAAAACTCACAGGTAAACAATCACACAAAGGAAGATGAGAAAGAAATCAAATGGTTATCCTACAGCATTCTACCAAACCACAAAGACAAACAGACACAGGAAAAGAAACAAAGAATTTAGAAAACAATTAGAAAATAATTAACAACATAACAGGGACAAAACCTTACATATTAATAATAACCTTGAACATAAATGGATCAAATGCTCCACAAAGAGAAACAATGTGACTTTGTTTTGACAACAGAAAGTTCGCTAATTACATTCTTAAAAGCAGTTTTGTGCCATATTGAATACAGTGTTTAGATAACAGTGGGTGGAAGCACTGAGGAAGTTGATTCAGTATGTGTATATCATTAGTTTAAAAAAATTGACTGGGAAAGGAAAGAGAAATTCTATAAGATAAAATATGTGTCACCAAAGTAATATTGTTTAGTCAAGCAGAAGAAGGGACACACTTGTTTGTTCATTATTTTGGGGTGCTAATAGTTATGTATGATTCTGAGAACATTTTGACATAGAGTATTAGGAGGATAATGGGGTATTTGGATAAATAATACTTAATTTCTTGTGTTGTCATAATTGCATTAAGTAAATATCTATAAACTCATCTATTTTGATGCAAGCTCCACAAATTCAGGACTTTATGTTCACTTCTTGATCGCCAGTGCCTGCAAATAATGATTGCTCACTAAATATTTGTTAAGATAATTAATTCATATTTTAGTGTATTTGTTTCAACTATTATATAGAAAAGTAATTTTAAGTATATTTTGGTTTCCAAGTTGAAAGGATTTCCACTCCCCTAAATCTTATTTAATTAGATTTTTTAAATTCCCAGGCTATTTCATTACTTGTGTTTGTCATGTCATCTACATGTGGCACTAACTAAGAGGGATATATTTGTACTAACAATCCTGCCTTTTTATAGACTGGTTCATAATTTACTATAAATTGCTTCAAAACAAACTAGCCAATAATTAATTCTTATAAATGGAATTTATATTGGCATCATACAATCAGAGATTTTAGAAAAGATTTTACACATAAATGTTTAGAAAAAGAAAAGATGCAAAATGTAAATTAGCTGCTACTTTATAAAACTGGTTAAAATCTTCAAGACATTTTTATGATTTTTCTGTTTGTTCTCTGTTTTCTGACATTTTTCTATAAACACAAAATATAGTTTGAGAAAAAAATGGAAAAAATGTAACTGAAAGAGATATAATTTTTCTTTACAAAAAGCAGTATACTTTTAAAACTGTAAATATAATCTTGCTGTCATTTAAACATTTATTTTAATAATTCTTGACCATGTCTTCTGTGAAATAATACTGCAGGATTTGTATAGGAGTTTGCCTTAAATTTTTTATGGTTTAAAAATGTCTCAGTTACGGTGCTGATATAAAACAAAACAAAGCAAAATTTACCTAGCATCCTCATAGGTCAGGATACATATTTTTTAAAACCTGAGCATAGTGTAAGGTAGAACAGATGATCTGCAAACCTACTTTCAGAAAACAAACATAATAGTGAGATAAAATGTTTTAAAATTTGCATCAATGAGCTAGAAATAAAATTAGAACTTAGCAATTTAAGAGGAGGAAGGAAGCACATAGGTAAGCAGAGCACCGAACCTATCTTTCTCTATCTTGAAAGTATATGACAAAACAGATGAACATAATCCATAGTGGTACAGTGATACTGGAGAGAGATAAAAAGGCCCAGGGCCCACTCATAGCTTGAAGAGACCACTCTAATCAGGGACACTGTCCTCCCCCTTCCTGTATAAAACAGGAACCCACAAATTTTAAATCACCATTGAAACAGAAAAGTAGAACATCTACCGCCCAACCACCCCAACAAGGAACGCTAAGAAAAATTGCCTGCTTTGAAACTGAATGGCTGATGCAGACAGACAAGGGCATCATCCCAGTGAGTTTGTAATGACAAACATACCCCTTCATGAGTCTGGAGCGCAAATTTTCATTACCTGAATGGTTCAAAATCTAAAGCTTAGAATTTATATTCAAATGAAAGGGTCACCTAGATGAAACTGATGAAAACAAAGGCAAATTTTCCATGGAGAACCACTTTCATCAAAGATGTCAAAGAATTCCCGTGGTAAATTATAAGAGAAAATGAACAGATTGCTAAAACTGAAAAAACATAAACAAAAAAGAAATCAGGCAATACCAAAAAGAGTCAGAAGAAATAATAGATACCAAATTCAGCTGCAAAGACATTAAATGTTGAGTGTATTAGATGTAAAAGATAAAATATTTGCATTATATGTATTCAAATAAATAAAAATAAAGATCGAAAATGTGAGAGAAAAGCATGAGACATAAAATTTAATCAATCAAATTGTAAAAATTAACCAAAAACATTTTTTTCTTTTTGAGTTGGAGTCTCACTCTTGTCACCCAGGCAGGAGTGCAGTGGCATGCTCACGGCCACTGCAGCCTCAACCTGCTGGGCTTAGGTGATCCTTCCACCTCAACCTCACAAGTAGCTGGAACTACAGATGCACATCACCACACTGGGCTATTTTTTGTAATTTAGTGTAGAGACGAGGTCTCACTAAACTGCCCAGGCTGGTCTTGAACCTGTGGGCTCAGGCAATCCTCTCACCTCGGCCTCCCAAAGTGCTGAGATTACAGGCTAAGCCACCGCGCCCAGCCCAAAAACATTTTTAAAAATTAGAAATATGGGACGTCTTGTTCCATGACAATAGAGAAGTTTATTCTTCACAGATCGTCACACAAGTAAAAGAAGAAAAAAAAAAAACTAAACATAATGCATAACAATGAAACAATTGGAAGTTTCTGAAAGGTGGAAAAACATAGGCGAGCTGGCTAGGAACTGCAGGAGTTGAAAAATGATACATTCATATATACAATAAAATAAAACCACTCATTAGATCAAGAACAAGAAAATCACAAATTGAATGAGAAAGGAAAGTCAACAGATGCCAATACCAACGTGAATCAAATGGTGCCGTTGTCTGACAAGAGTATTAAAGTAGCCATATTAAAAATTGCTTTAAAAAGTATTAAAAATTCTGTTGAAACAAGTGAAAGGAATGTATAAAATATAATTCATCACAGCAACATTTTAAAGAAGAAAAATATGATCATATCAACAGATGCAAAAGGAGTACTTTTAAAAATCTCAAACCCATTTATGGTTTTTAAAGAACTCTCTGCATACTAGATATATAGAAAAACGTCCTCAATATGGTAAATAACATCTACAAAAACCTACAGCTAACCTCACACTTAATGGCTAAAAACTGAATGTTTGAGATCAGGCAAGGATTTCTGTTTTCTCCACGAAAGAGAAAACAAACATGCAGATTGTGCAGTTCGTAAACAGGAGAAAAAACTCTCCCTATTTGCAGATGACATGATTGTCTACATAGAAAATCCCATATAATCTAAAAATGAAACTAAACATAAAACATCTCTTGCAACATTAACTGAGGTTTGCAAGGTTGCAGGATATAATATCAAAATACAAAGTAAATTGTATTTGCATATGCTAACCATGGGCATATGAAAACTGGAATTAAAACACAATACCATTTACAATTGCTTTAAAGAAAATAAAATACTTAGGGGGTAAAACTCAAAAGACATATGTAGACTGTATATGCTGAAACTGAAAAAAAAATTAATGAGATAAACTAAAGAAGACCTAAATCAAAAGACATTCCAAGTTTATGAGTTTGATGACTCAACATAGTAAAAGATATTAATTCTCCATAAATTGACTTATAATTTTAGTGCAATTTCTATAAAAACCCAAGCAAAATTTTCCCTCCATAATATATAAAAAACTCTCAAAATGCAGCCTACTTATGTAATAAATTCTCGCTTGTACTCAAGTCTATAATAAATAAATGCATTTAAATTTAAAAATAAAATAAAAAATACAAACATTAAAAAAACTCGTCAGTAAAACTCAAGCAATCTGATTAGAAAATTGGGCAAAAGAAATGGGCAAATATTTAACCAAAGAGAATATGTTGATGACATTTTCTATATGAATCAGCAGTTTTACCCTTCTGCATTAATCCCAGAGAAATAAAATACATGTTCATAGAAATACTTGTACATTGATGATCATGGTGGCTTTCTTTTTAATAGGCAACCACTGGAAATAACTTAGGTATTCTTCAGTGGGTAGATAGTTGAAAAAACTTTGTGACAACTCATTATAAAGTACAACTGGGCAATAAAAAGAAAAAATTAATACATACAACAACTTAGATGAATCTCCAGAGAATTATGGTGAGTGAAAAAAGCCAGTCATAATAGATGACATATTGTATGATTCTATTGAAGAAACAACATTTGAGAAATGGAGAAGAGAGGTGTGATTGCCAGGTTAGGGACAGAGAGGAGGAAAACCATGTAGCAGGGAGATATATTGACTACCAAAGGGTCACGTGAGAGGACACTGGGAGCCTATATGCATTGTTTAGTTTCACAGATGTTGGCACCATTGCAGAGAAAAAGGAGCACTCATTCACTCTTGGTAGAATTGTAAACTAGTTCAACCTCTATGGAAAACAGTCTGGAGATTATTCAAAAAAACTAAAAACGGAATTACCATTTGACCCAGCAATTCCACTAACAGGGATCTATCCAAAGGAAAATAAATCAATATATAAAAAAAGATACCTGTACTCGTATATTCATTGTAGCACTATTCACAATAGCAAAATAATGGAACTAACCTAAGTGCCCACCAACAATTGACCGGATAAAGAAAATGTGATGGATACACCATGGAATACTACACTGCCATACAAAAAACAGTGAAATTATGTCCTCTGCAACAACATGGATGGAGCTTGAGAACTGATTCAGAAAGAGAAAACCAAACACCCTATGTTCTCACTCATAGAGCTAAATAGTCACAAAGATGGAAATAATAAACACTGGGGACACCAATAAGTGGGGAGAGGGAGGGGGATTAGGGCTCAAAAATGACCTATGGGGCATAATGTTCACTATCTGGGGAATGGGCCACCTGAGACCCAGTCCCCATCACTACACAATGTGTCCATGTAACTAATATGTATGTGTATGCCCTGAATCTAACATTTAAAACAATGTATAATTTCCCATTGGGAGAAACATAGTAGAGGGTACTGTGGTGTTTCTGTATTATATCTTATAACTGCATGTGAATCTCCAATGATCACAACAAAAAGTTTTATTTTAAAAATGTCATGCTGTGGCAAATACACAAAATTTAATGATTACTATTGAAACAAACAAACAAAATAAAAAACCCTAGGGAAAAAAAACGGTATTTTTAAAACATTTAATGGATGGATTATTTTCATTAGATTAAACCCAGCTGAAGAGGGCACTAATGAAATATAAGAAAGATCTGCCAAAATTATCAGGAATGCAATTCAAAAAACAAAGTTATGAAAGAGAGTTTCAGAATTGTGAAATGCAAAAAGGTCTAATAAATATGTAGTCAGAGCTCCAAAAAGATAGAAGAATAAAAATACAATGAGGGAAATGTTTGAAGATATAACAGCTGATAACACTTTATAACCTTGGGAAGATTTAGAAATGCATAAACTAAAATAAGAATAAATTTCTCTGTAAAGCTAGAAAATACCAAGGGAAATAGAAATTGCCTAAGAAATCACAATCAGAATGACAGCTGATGCAATATCAATATCAAAATCCATAGTCAGTGAATAAAAGCTTCAAAGTGCTTAAAGAAAACACCTGTTTAGAATTGTATATCCAGCAAAAATATTTGTTTAAGCACTATGGAAAAATAAGTGCAAATATACATATATATTTAAAAACACAAATCAACAAACTAAACAGTTGCATTGAAGACAGACTTATTAGAGTTTAACTAGAATTAGGTAAGAATCAAGATAGAGCTGCCTTGTAAATCGATTAAGAAACTTTTATTGTAAGAATAGTGTGAAGCTTTTATATAGAGGAATTTTCAAAGATGTTAATAGCTGTTCTGTGAAGAATGGATTGGTGAAATGCAGCAGTGAATGCCAGATATTCAATAGGAATGAATTCAGTGTTGCAGGAAAGAAATAGTGGTGACTTCAGCTGCAATATGAAAAGGAAGAAAGAGGATATGTTTGGAGTTACGAATTTCAAGAGAGATTTTAGAGAATATGTCCTCTAACTTGAACATTTTACAGATTAGGAAACAGCTTTGAGTGGCGAAGTGACTTGTTTAAAAATCACAAAACTATAGGATCTTATTTGTATGTGAATTAAAAAAAAAAGACAAACTCATAGAAACAAATAGTGGAAAGACAGTTACCAGAGGCTGAGGTGGAGAAGGAAGGTGGGAGGAAGGGGAGATATTGGTAAAGAGTGCAAAGTTTTGATTCAATTGGAGGAATAAGTTTTAGTGATCTGTTTGCATGGTGTTCACAGTTAGTAATGATGTATTATATATTTTAAAATTACTAAAAACATTTTAATTGTCTCACCACAAGAAATGATGAGTTGATGAGATAGATGTTATTTAGCTTGATCGACTCTTTCTACAGTGCACACATGGATCAAAATATCACATGGTATCTCATAAATATACACAATCATTTGTCAATTAAAAATAAAACTTAAAAATCACACAACTATTTAACAGCAGCAAGACGATGAAAATAAAGGCATCCTGGCTACCAGTTTAGGGTGCTCTTGACTATACCATACTGAAATGAAACAAGAATATATGTAATCCTGCCTTCTGCCTTTCAAACCCTGCTAGTGGTATTCTAAATTATTACTATACTTTGAAAGAGAAAAGTATCTCCCTCTCTCTCTCTTTCTGTGAATGAAATAGCTAGAATAATGTGGTATTACAATGTTTGTTTTTATGATGAGCCATACTATTTCCTTCATAAGTCTGACATGGAATACTTAGAGAGAGAGAGAGAGAAAGAGAGAGAGAGAGAGAGAGAGAGAGAGAGAGAGAGAGAGACAGACATAGACAGAGGTAGAGATATAGACATAGATTGTCTTCATGTTAGATCAGAGACCATGGTAGTATGGGAAAAGTATGTGGCACCGCTATTCCTGGAATCTATCAGTTGAATCACCCACTCTCCCATCCCTTTGCAACTGTTATTGCTTTGATTTAGTCTCTTTTAATTCTCTGCTCGGATACACAGTTTGAAATTACCCTTCCTTTTTAGCTTGTCTTCCCAAATTCTATTCTCCATCAATAGTTATGAACATACATACTAAACATCATGGTGCATATCACTTGGGAAAGACACTCTTTGTTTAAGTCTCCATTTTAAAGACACTCTTTGTTTATGTCTCCATTTTAGCATCTCTTCTGAAAAGGTATGACTTGATGCAAGTGAATCGACGACAGGCTAACTTTGGATTCACTTATTGTGGGGTTTTTTGTGAGATTTTTAAAGTTCTTAAAGGACGATTAGAAAGGTCCAGGCTGCGGTGGCCGGGAGTGGCCACGGCACTCCAGTCTGGGCAACGGAGTGAGACTCCAACTCAAAAAAAAAAAAAAGAAACAAATAGTTTGCAACATCCCTCTTAAACAATCAGAACACATTGGAGTGTCAGGGCACTGAGGTTGAGAACAGCTGCTCTACGCTGTCACCAAAGTGCCTTTTTTTACAATGTAAATTTAATCATACATTATCCTGCTAAAATGTCTTTAAGAGACACTCACAGTATTTAGTGTAAATGTCAAATCCGTTAGCATGATTGCTAAATTATCTATGGTTTAGGTCTTGCATTCTACCCCGGGGGCCCCAAAACTCATCACTCGTACCCAGGTTTTCCCAACCTCTGCACTATGGATATTTTGGGACAGCTAGTTCTTAGTCCTGAGAAGCTTTCCTGTCCATTGTAGAAAGGTCAGCAGGATCCCTGGCCTTTACCCTCATTATGCCAGTAGCAATGCCCACAACCTAGTCATGACAATAAAAAAAACATCGGCAGATATTACAAATGCCCCTTGGGAAGCTAAATAACCCTTGATGGAGAACCACTGTGTTATACAAACAACTTAAATTTTTCACGTTGGCCACACTATTTTCTAATTCTGTTCAGTTTGGTATAGACATCACCTTTTAAAAAATTAATGCACTTTATTTTTTAGAACAGTATTAGCTCTACAGAGAAATTGAGCAACTAGCCCAGAGTTCCTATATATCACTCTCCCTCCCTATTTTCCCAGCACATCTTGCATTAGTGTCCTACCTTTCTTATAATTAATAAACCAATACTGGTACAATATTATTAATGAAAGTCTATAGTTTACTTTAAGGTTCATTATTTTTGTTGTATTTTTCTATGCATTTTGACAAATGCATAATTTCACACAACCACCATGACAGTATCATGCAGAATAGTTTTGACATCCTAAAATTTTCATCTGTTCATCACTTCCCCTCCCTCTCCAAAAGTTCTGGAAAACATTGATTGTTTTATTATCTTCATAGTTTTAATTTGGGGGGGAATGTCATTTACTATTGTAGCATTTTCAGACTGTTTTATTTCACTTAAAATGCATTTGATGATTATTCATGTCTTTTCTTGATAGCTCATTTCCTTTTATCACAAAATAATATTCTGTTTTAAAGATTACATCACAGTTTATTTGTCCATTCATCTGCTAAAGAATATCTGTGCTGCTTTTAGTTTTTTTGTGTGTTTATGTATAAAGCTACTGCAAACATTGCTGAGTTTGTTTTTTTGTGTGTGGACATACGTTTTCAACTCATTTGAATATGTACTTAGGAGTGTGATTGCTGGATCATATGATAAGACTAGATTTAGCTTTGTAAGAAACTGACTGTCTTCCAAAGTCACATTTGCATTTTGCATTCCTACTAGCAATTAATGAGAGTTCTGATTGTTCTACGTTCTCACCAGCATTTGGTTCTGGAGAATTTTTGCATTATAGACATTGTAATACACATGTAGTGTGGCATCTCTCCACTATAATTTACAACTACCTAGTGGCATATTATATTAAACATTTTTAAAATTTACTTGTTGTCTGTATACCTTTCTTGTGAAATGTCTGTTCAGAACTTTTGTCCATTTTTAAGTGGGTGTTTGTTTTATATTATTGATTTGCAAGAGTTCCTTGTATATTTTTAATACAAGTGCTTTATCAGGTATGTCATTTGCAAATATGTTCTCCCAGTGGGCGTGTCCTTCCATTATCTTAGCTGTGTGTTTTGCACAGAAGTTTTAAATGTAATGTTCATATTACCATTTTTTTTTCCCATAGATTGTGCTTTTAACAGTGTATCTAAAAACTCATCACTAACTACAAGGTCACCTAGATTTTCTCCTATGTTACCTTCTACGTGTTTTATACTTTTTGTTTTACATTTATGTCTGTTTTGCATTGAATTAATTTTTCTGAAAGTTAAAAGACCTATTTAGATTTATGTATGTATGCTCATATATATGTATTTACATATGGATATCCAATTTTTCTAGCAGCATTCGTTGGAAAAAATCTGTTAAATTGTCTTCACTCCTTTGTCAAAGATCAAAAGATCTGTTGACTATGTTTCTGTGAGTGTATTTCTGGGCTCTCTGTTCTGATCCATTGATCTAGTTAACAATTTTTTGCCGATATTGGTTACTTCGGTTTTATAGTAAATCTTGAAATTGAGTTGTGTCTGTCCTTTAACTTCATTTTTCTTCAGCATTGTGTTAACTATTTCTGAGTCATTTACTTTTTCAATAAACTTAAGAATAATTTTGTCAATATCCCAAAATAACTTTTTGGAATTTTGAAAGGGATTACATGCACTGTATATTATAGACATATAGATTGATATTGACACCAAACTATATTGAGTTTTCCTATCCATGAATATGGATTATCGTTTTATTTATTTAGATAGTCTTTGATTTCTTTTATCAGAATTTTGTAGATTTTATCATATAGACTTATACATATTTTGTTAAACTTACATCTAAGAATTTCACTTGTTTACAATTTCACTATTTCATTTACTATTTAGAATAAATGGCATGCTTTAAATTCCAATTCCAATTGTTCATTGCTAGTATATAAAAGCAATTTATTTTTATATATTATTTTGTGTCCTGTGACCTTGCCACATTTGCTTACCAGTTCTAGGAGGCTTATTTGTTTTGCCAAGTGTTTTTCCAGAATCCTACATAGACAATTATGTCTTCTAATAAAGTTTTATTTTTTCCTTACCAATGTGTATGCCTTTTGTTTTATTGTCTTATTCATTAACTAGAACTTTTAGTACAATACTGAGTAGGAGTGGTGAAAGGAGATACATTTGTATTGTTTTTGGTCTTAGGGAGGAGCATTTATATTCTCACTATTAAGATTATCAAATTCAGAAAGTTCTCTATTCTTCAAAAAATGTTAAGGCATTTTTTAAAATCACAAAAGGGTGTTGAATTTTGGCAGTTTTTTTGCGTCAATTGATATGGTCAAATTACTTTTCTTGTTGACGTGATTGATTATATTAACTGATTTTCAATGTTGAGCTAGCCTTGCATTTCTGGAATAAATGTCACTTGGTAGTAGTGTATGCTTCTTTTAATATACTGTCAAATTCAATTTGGTTGAAGATTTTTGTATCTATGTTTATAAGATACATTGTTCTGTGGTTTCCTTTCTTGCAAGAGTCTGATTTTGATATGAGAGTAATGCTGGCTTCATAGAATGACTTGGAATGTTATCTTTCTACTTGTATTTTTTGCAACAGACTTTGGAGAATTGGTATCATTTCTCTCTTAAATGTTTGTTACAATTCAACAGTAAAACTCTCTGAGCATAGTGTTTTTTTGTTTTGAAAGGTTATTAATCATTCATTTAATTTATTTAATAAATATATGTTTATTCAGATTATCTGTTTTTGCTTTTGTGAGTTTTCATAGATCATGCCTTTCAAGGGATTGGTCCATTTTGTTTAAATTATCAAATTTGTGGGCATAGAGTTGTTTAAAATATTTCTTATTACCTTTTTACTGTAAATGAGATCAGTAGTATTTTGCTACGGAGAGTTATTTGCACATTCTTTCTCTATCTTGTTAAATATCTTGGCTAGAAATTTATTAATTTTATGCTGTTTTCTAATAAAAAGCTTTTGCTTTCATTGATTTTCTCTGTGATTTCATATTTTCAATTTTTTTGTGTGTCTGCTGTAGCATTTATTATCTTTTCCTTCTAATTGTTTTACTTTATATTGCTCTGTCTTCCATAGTTTTCTAAGATGGAAGCTTAGATTGTTATTATTTCTTCTTTACTTTTGAAAGATGCTTTCACTGTGTATGGAATTCTAGGTTGGTGGACTTTTTCAACACTTTAAATATTGCAGTCCACTTCTTATTTGTGTTGTTTTTGATTAGCAACTCAATATAATTTTTATTTTATTCTTTTATATGCAAGATGTTTATTTTTTCTAACTTTTTTAAATAGCTTGTCTTTGCTTTTCTGCAATTTGAATATGATATGCCTGTATATGTATCTATACGCCGTGTATGTGTGTGTGTGTGTGTGTGTGTGTATGTTTGTGTAAAGTATTTATACTGCTTGTTGTTCTCTGAGTTTCTTGCATATGGGGTTTAGTATCTGCCACTAATTTTGGAAAATTCTTTACTGTTATAACTTTGGAGACTTTTTTCTTTTCCTTTCTCTCTTCCTCAGATATCCTCCTCAGATTATGCTTATATTGCAACATTTATAATTGTCCCGTAATTCTGGGATTTTTGTGTCACTTTTTTCATTCTTTTTTTCCTCTTTGTATATCATTTTAGTAAGCATTTTTGTTATTGTTTTGCCATATCTTCAAGTTCATTTATTTTCCTCAACTCTGCCCAGTCTACTGATGAGGCCATCATAAGTCTTCTTTATTTCTATTACAGTGTTGATATTTTGTTTTGTTTTTTAATTTCTAGCATTTTCTTTTAATTCTTTCTTAGAGCCTTCATCTCTCTGTTTATGCTACCCATCTCTTCTTGAATGCTGTCTACTTTTTCCATTAGAGTCATTACTTTAAATTCCGTATTTAATATTTTAGTCATTGTATTTTATTCTGTATATGTTCTGTGTCACATTTGAGTCTGGTTCTGATGCTTGCTTGTCTCTTCAGACTTTGCTTTTTCTTGCTCTAGCATGCTTTGCTATTTTTTGTTGAAAGTCAGACATGCTTTATCTGGCAATAAAGCTGACTGAGGCAATTTGCCTTTAGTTTGAGCATTTATGTTAAGATGGCTAGGAGCTGGATGTATTTAATATTTACTGTATTATATGTGCCAGAGGATTAATTTTCTTCTAGTTTCTTTTGTTTTTGGTTTTCCCTAAAAACTTTTTCTTAATTAGAGTTGGTATCGTGTAGCTCTCTCAGTTATAAATCCTGTTGAAGAAGTGCTAGATGTCAGGGACAGTGAGTTTCTATAATCTTATGATTAAATCCAGTTTTTAAGTGGCTGCAAGTCCCTTGGCAGTGACTTCAGATCCATGTAATAACCTTTTTCCTCCTTCTCTTATGTGCAACAAGAAGGGCAGATGCTGCTGGAGTTGTCTAATTGTCTAATTGTTCTTTCCCCAGACCAGAGAAGGCTCTGGCAAAGTATTTCCCTTGAAAGCAGTCTGTTGTTATAGAGAACATTCTGGGCTAATTTCAGAATGGCTACTTTCCCAGGGCATTTTTTTTTAAGTTTTTTTTTTTTTTAGTTTTTTGAGTTGGGAGTCTCACTCTGTCGCCCACACTGGAGTGCAGTGACACAATCACGGCTCACGGTAGCCTCAACCACCAGGGGTCAGGAAATCCTTCCGCCTCAGCCTCCCGAGCAGCTGGGACGAAAGGCACACACCACCACATCCAGCAGCCTTTAAAATTTGTTGTAGAGATGAGGTCTTGCTCTGTTGCTTAGGCCTGTCTCAAACTCCTGGGCTCAAGTGATCCTCCAGTCTCAGTCTCCCAAAGTGCTGGGATTAATGGCATGAGCCACCATGCCTGGTTTCCTGGTATAGTTCAAAACAGTTACTTTTTCCCTTCCTCTCTCCAAAGTAATAGGAGAAAATATTTTTTTCAATCTTCACCATGGGAACCTAGTAGGACTACATGGAAGTATTCCCACCAGTTACCAACACAGGTGGTTTCTGCTAAGTAAGCTGATCTCAGCTAAGATTCTCTGTATTAGCTTGTTTATTCAATTTTGGGGTAGCAGAGTGCCCTGTGTCCTTCATTCACTGATTAATCTAATAAAAGTCACCGATTTGCAATCTGTTTAGTTTTTCTTGATGTGAGAATGGTGGTAGTGACTTCCAAACTCTTTATATGTTGGCGTGAATTGAAACTGTAAGTTAAGATGTTTTATCATTTTTTCGGCCAGTAAGTCATCCTTGAAAATTCCCCTCAAATGCCAGGTACTCCAGGAAACATTTCCGTGCTATTTCCTTCCCAGTTTTATTTAATTTAATTTGCCTGCTTTTCTCTCCTAGCTCTTATTTTGCTGTTGTTGTCAATCTCATCTGTAATAAAAGAATAGCTTTCCTGGCTCTACCTAATTTAAGGACTTTGATGTCAGAGATGTACGTGGTATTTGTGTTTATAGTTACAGTGATAAGCACTGTACCTAGCAAGTAGAATGTACTTTTTTATATATAGATTATGAGTATGATACCCAACCCCCAAAAGCTACATGTTCTGGTGGGAGTAACTGGAGCATTGATAGACGTTTTATAATAAAAATTAAAAGTACAACAATAATACACAATAATTGCTGAGTACACAGGCACTATGAGTGTCAGCAAGAGGGGTAAATTGTATGTTTTTCAGAGGAGAAAAAAACTGAACTGAGTACGAAAGAAGGAGTTTCTGTGTGCCAGGCAAGTAAAGGAAGAGTCATGGGGCATCAATCTTGCAAGGCAGAGAAGACATCTTGAGTAAGGGTGTATAGGTGAGTGACAATACGAAAGTGTGAAGACACTGGTCCATGCTGCTGGAGTCTGTGTGACACTAGTGATGCTGAGAAGAATGCCTAACAGTGTCACATTCCCTGATGAAACTGAAGGCAAGGTCAACTGCTATGAGGTGAGGAAAAAGGATGAACAAAGTGAAAATCTTAAAGAAAACCACAAAGTCTGAAAAAAATGAGAGAATAATTGCCTTTGTCAAGTGAAATGAGGGACAGTAATTTAAAATAATGAGGGACAATTCGAAAGGAACAGAAAACAGTTTATCATTTATTATTACAAAGCAATATAAAAAATGGTCTTGTAGGTAAGTAAGAGGTGGACATGTGTGGGACACTCAGCATTCTACAAGAGACATACAGCCTGGAGCCATCACTGACATTAAATCACACGGATTATAAAACCTATGATGACAGAGTTCCATACAGTATTTAGCCTTGATATTGGCATCCATGTAGTCCTACTTAGTTGTAGCTAAGGAAAGAAATAATGATGAGTTGTGTGATTTAATCTATATAACAATAAATACTTTTTATTTTAACTCCATTAAAACAGTTCTGGCTTCTCATGTAACTATTCAACAGCCTTCTGCATGCTCCTCTAGTGTTTATCTCTTTTTATTTCAACACATTCAACTAGTACCACCAGATGAATCACCCTATCCACTCCCCCAATGAACTAACTCCTCTGAGGCAAATTCTGAATGTTTCATCACTGCTTGATTTAACTGCTAATACTCTTATTGCAGGATAGCTACATGAATTCTGGCTACTTGGTGAAAAATTATATAATTTGACAAATATAACATATTGGCAGGCTAAAAGAAGCAACTATGGGACTGAACTTAGAAATATTCAGAAATAGGCTTATTTGGAGATCCAGATAGAAAACGTATGAGGGCGTTTCAGCTGGAAAGTGTCAACTCCAACAGCTTAGCATGGTTGGGGAATCTCAAACTTCTTGAGAGAGAATCTAATCTAATGTAGATGCCTTTGGCCTTGGAAGCAAGGGTGCTTTTATTTACATTCCAATTCATTTTATTCGAAGAAAAATCCACGCTTATTACCAGAAGAAGGGAAACTGGACACTGAATGGAGGCAAACAGAAATGAAAACGAATACAAAGCAATCAGAACCCAGATGCGTTTTGAACATAGTCCAAACATAGGCAACCACTTCTTTTTTCTGGTATCTGTATACTGTTTTATTGACATATAATATGATTACATGTTATTATATAAACATAGCTAGGAACTTCATAACAGAGAGTGGCCCATTAATTTAACCAATTTTTATTTTCACATCTTGGCTTCTCATCTGAGGTTATGTGAAACATAATGTTGTTGCAATTTAGCTGACTTGAGTCATGATAGCAAGATGCTTGTCTTGTTGCTTAAGGTACTCAGGAGATCCCAGGTGTGCATTCACCTTGTTCTCAGGTGATATAGACTTGAAATAGCAATTTTTTTTAAGGGAAACAAAGAAAAGGAAGAGATTTAACAACAGTTCCTGAAGGTGATAATTGAATTTAGATCTGGGCAATTAATAAATCGTTAAATTTCAGTGACAATGTGCCAGGCACTGGGCTGAGTGTTGGAACTATACATAGGGAAAAACTGAGAATCATGTTCTTTATAGAGTGTATAAATTAATGAGATTGAAAAATGTTAAATGATAAACAACAAATATACTGTATAATAATAATTATCCTAAGCCCAATGAAAGCATAATGAAAAAATATAAATATTTATACTCCTACACAGATGATAGAATTTATATAACTTAACATCAACTATTTTAAATATGTTCAGCATTTGGACAGAGCCCTACACAAACACTTATTGATGCTGTAATAATTTTGGAAATGTTTTTATTCCATAAATTTTTAAAATAACTAAATATAAAAAGACAAATGAAATATGGGCCTTCTATTGATGAGTTTATCGTATAATTAGGGGGTACCACAGAAAAATTGATAAGTCTATAATCATATTTCACTATGTGTATACATTTTAAAGGCAACATATTTATTAAGATTAATGAATTAAGGCTGTATACGTTAATTTATTACTTTGGCATGAAGTATATGTGAGACAACTATAAGTTGCAATAAATATGCATTTGCTTGAAAAGATTATAACATGAAAAATGTATGAAACCTTGAATTTGGAATTTAATGAGGATATTAATATCACCTCCAGATGATTTAAAACTAATATAAATTATTGACATTTCAAATGTTAGTTACTTTCTGTACTGATTAAACATAATCAACTACTTGTTGTATTGCCCTTAACACTCTAATTTCATATCTTAAATGATATTTGTCTGTGAAAAGTGGAGAGGTAATATAGCAAAGCTGTTAAGAATATGACCTTTGGAGCCAGATTATGGAGATCCACTGTCTTTGCCATCCCCACAGGTTGTGTGTCCTTGCATAAATTAGTTAAGCTCTCTGTTCTTCTCTTTATTTGAAAATTAAAAGTAACAAGAGTATCTGCCTCATAAGATCATTGTAATAGTCAAATGAGGTATCGTTTATTACACATTTCTTAGATCAAAGTCTAACAGTAAAGCATTTATTCTTGCTGAAATGAACATATTTTGGTAGACACAAAAGAAAACAAAAAGTTAGCATAAAGGTGTATGCTCTTCCAGTTTTTAAGTTTTGCAAGAATTTTTTTGCAACAAACATCCAATTACTATGGGTGTTAGTTTTTATGCCTTTTATTATTATTTTTTGTTCATATGAAGCATCATGACATCACAATGTCTCAAGATTATCACAATGAGTGATAATTTTCCCTTCACAGGTTTGACATCAATTTCTATTGATGCAAAAGTGCTTATCATGTGCCAGTGTTGCATGAAACGATTCAACCTCAAAAGCCATTTTTAGATAAATTATCCAGGCCAAATATAGCTTCTGAATTCAGGTCATGCCAATTGAAGAAATAAGTGCCTGATTTTTAAAAGTGTATTTACCTGTTGTCTATTTTAATTGTGCAATGCATTTTTTTATTTTTCAAGTTGACATGAAATAAACCCATTTGCAGATTTAATTTTTCATTAAAGAAACCTTAGCTTTAAACATTGGGCTAGGCATATTTATAACTGTTTAAAATATCAAAAGAAAAATACTTTTATTTCCATTTCTACAAATTACTAACATCCCTCTTAACAATATTCTAAGAAGCACTAAGAAGCTGAATCCCTACAATGTAATGTACACATACTATTGATATAGGTGAGTAAAGAGACTGTAGAAAGCATATAAGACTGATTAGAAAAAGGCAACATCACACAAACACCCCCTCTTTCAGCAGATCTTTCTTTATGCTAAGTTTTTTTGAGAATCTGACATTTAAAAATATGGTTACAACATGAAGATAAGAAATTATTCACTGTAGGATGAAATGAATTGGCTTTTGCAGACATAGCTGTTTGGGCTGTGTGGGTCACACACATGATTAAGCTTTTTCTCCTTCAACTCTTCAAACTAGATGCAGAGAAATTGTCCACGAGAAAGCCATCACCAAAACGCTGAGTTCAATTTTAAAGACGTTTAATTGAGGATTAAAATGAGCATTTCTATTGTGCAAAAAACCACTTTATTATTTCAATATCCATATATTTATCTTCTAGCCAGTTATAGACAGGGAAGGTTAACTGAAGAAATGCATTCTAATTTTCTCAAACTAACTTCAAGGACAAATACCACACAGATGGCTAATTTGCAACAGTGAAGACAATGATAATGAATTTTGTTATTAAATTTTCACAATTATATAGCATCTGTCTTTTCCATAAAGTGTATTGTTAAATCCACCCATAACCCAGTCTATATGTATATGCATTTTTAATACATATTGCAGGTGGCTATCTTAACTGTTAAAAATTTTCACACTCATCCTTTTTGATTACCTGTCGTTCTAGAAGTTACAAAAGTATAAGTTTCTATTCAATAAAACTGTACTTTAAGGTTAAATCATGTGTAAGATAATCTTTCCAAGTCCTCCTCACCAAAAAACCAAAAAGAAAAACAGAACCTGCCTTTATTTTTAAGACATTCTTCTCTAAACTATAAACAATATAAACAGATTTAATCATTGAAACAACTTAGAACTAATGTATTTATTTGCTTGAGATTTATAGTATGCGTTTAAAAGCTTTAACTGTTAGATGGAGGTTATCTGTTCTCTTTCAAAAATGACATTTAAAATGATTATTTGCTACAACCTCCATATCAGTGCAATTGAAAATCTTGTGAGTGTCTTCTGTGTGTAGGACTCTGTGTAAATATGAATATAATTCGGCTCATAAGTCCAATGAAGAGGCAAAAACCAAATGTCTCTAGAGTGTTAGGGAGAATGATG
Source organism: Tarsius wallacei (assembly GCA_963574415.1). Classification (NCBI taxonomy): domain Eukaryota; kingdom Metazoa; phylum Chordata; class Mammalia; order Primates; family Tarsiidae; genus Tarsius; species Tarsius wallacei. The sequence goes on along the minus strand of CAUYQG010110286.1, from coordinate 16,340 downwards.
AGATGCCGTTCAAAGATTAGGGCAGGCATAGAACAACTAGTTAAATCGACCTATCTGGTTTCCTAGGGAAAAAAAAAAAGAAAAGAAAAGGTCAAGACAGAATATGTATGCCTTTTCTTTTTAAAAAATCATTGGTCTAAATAATAAAGTGAAGTTACGCAAAAATAAAGCATGGACATTTTCAGGAACATTGTGTAGATGACCACTGCTAAATCAATTATACTGTACTCTAATCCATCACCGAGACAGCCAAATAAATGGCTGGGCTGCATTACAGTCTGCTAATTTTCCACATACAACTTCAATTGCAAAACTACAATTTCTCTGTCACAGGCTTTCTATTCTATGCTTTAAACCATGTTTTGTGGTATTTTCTGTGGTTCCTTAATTATGAGTCCCGCCTAGGGACTTCACATATTGTGGGTGCCTAAGAAAGTCTGATTGAATGGCTTCTTCACTTATTCATGTTATTTATCATGGTTCAATACCAGTTACCTTCTTTGAAGCAAAGGAAGAATTCTCCTCCTTTCTGGTTTAAAAAAATTGCCTCCTAGGCCAACAATATGCTTGCTGCCCCTAAGTAAATCATTTAGAGTCTGTCATTGCCATTTAGCTATACATTTATTCATAGGGAAACTTTAAAAATTGTAAGACATGTAGCTAAAAATTAACCTCAGAAATTATGGTTTCAATAAAGAGAAGATGCAACAGTCAAAAACCAACTACTCCTGTGTGCATGCACACGTGTGTGTGTTCATGGGTACATGCATGCAAGTGCATACACAGAACTCTGTCAGGCACTATGCTGTGTGCTTCATACATGCCAACTTCTTCGATTCTCTCAACCACTCTATGGGATGGGTGTTATACTTATCCTCAATTTATAGGTGAGAAAGCTGAGATGTGGAGAAGATAATTTTCCAAGGTCACACAGCTAGTCTTGACCTAGCTAGGAACTGAAGCGTGTCTGTTTTGACAAAGTCAGAGACTTCGCTGGAAAAACCCACAAATGGCCTTTCCAGCAAGAAGCCGTGGGCGTCTACTTTGTTACTTTACTCTCCTGTGAAAGAAGAGAATTAGGCTAGCTGAGGTCTAAGGGCTTATCAAACTGCAGTGTTTTTTGACCATTATTCTTTTTAAGGAGAGTAAAACAAGATTATGTCTTTTCTGAATCTCCTCGAGCCTTCCAGCCTACGTACACTGATTCATGTATTTGAAGCTGGTGGAAAAGTTCCCGTATGACAGTCTGCTCAATTTGGGAAGCAGCTCTCCCATCATTTAAGTCAAAGTTGGTGAGGATTTAAGTCATGTGACTATAAATTTGAGCAATTTGATTTTTCTAATACATGAAATACTTAAATAAGAACATTTAAATTATAAATAAGAATACATTTATTAATAGGGTGATGTGTTCTTTTAAAATTGATAATATGCCCAATTAAGCTATGGTTCTTTACCCAATACTTTGCAGATTATAGATAGATGTTCAATAAATGTTTGTCAAATAAAACTAACATGACAAGGTGATTTTTAAGCACTAGTTTACATAAAGGACTATGATTAAAGATGAATTTATATCTAATGTCGGTAACTTATATTTTACCATTTAAGCTCTGTTTCTTTTCATTTGTTTTGTTTGTTTAAGAATTACCTTATTAAGAATGGCAGATCAATGAAAATTTCCTAGTTTGTAATCTCTGAAATAAGTCCAACATTTTAGGAGCACACACATACAATAAGTGTGTAACAACCTATTTTCTTTAAGCCTCTAATCCAGTAACCACAAGACTAGGTACAGATTTGGAAGTCAAAAGGGGGTAGGGAGGGAAGGACTGTGCATTCTTAGGGATTCGCTAGGTCCTTGTTGTTAATGGTTTGTAAAATGGTCAGGAAATGAGATTCTGGGGAATCTTGTTTATTGGATTTGTATAGTAGAAAATCCATTTTGAAGGAGTATTGGTGGTAAATAGTTATTTGTGCAGTTTTGTGGAGTTTTTGAGTGATAAATCTGAAGGGACACTTAGAGACCATGAGAAGTGAGTCACATCCCTAAAGTGCCACAGTAATTTAGCAGCAGAATAAAGACAAAAATAATTCAAACATCCTTATTCCCAGCTTACTTATCTTCCCAATGTCATGCATTCATAGATTCATCCATTGACTCGTTCACTCATTTATTCCAAAGCATTTATTGTGCATATACCACATTCTAAGCATTTGAACTAAGCAAAGATGGCTTCTACAGTGGTTGACTTTATGGCATTTTGACTTTTCTTCAGTAAACAAGTATAATTATATTACAGAATCAAATTTGAGAATACATGCTTTGTTAATGAGAGAGACTTAGATGAAAATTAATATTATTCTTTTCTATATTTCCATAAATTGTTGAGTATTTTGATTAATGAGTGTTTATAGAGCAAGTTCCTTTTTCTACTACATTTTTAAAGATTGATTAATCATAAAAAAATTCCCCATGACGTTTCTCAAATTCCAGTGATGGGAGCAGAGAGGCATCTTGGAGAAATGGGCACAAGGTTGTCAAGCAGTAATTTGTAAGTTTTTGTACACCATAAAAAATCCCAAGTTAAAAGAATCAGGGATTAAAGTTCGGCCATCAATCTCCCACTGAAAATTTTCTTCCTCTATTACCAAAACTTATAGTTGTAAGAGAGCAGTTCCTTCTTCAAATCTCAGCAATGCTATAAACCAATGAGATTGGTATTAAATACTCATTGTCAATTATTTTATTACCTTGTGGTTCTTCCATCTCTACCCAGACCAGATGTTTGATCTCCTACTCTTTATAATGAAGACATGTAATACTAAACAGTGTCTCTCACGAATATTTAAAGTTCAAGTGCTTCTCCCAAATATGTATATGTTTCAATTTTAAAATAGGAGTAAGGGTCAAACCAAAAACCAGAAATTTTAAACAATAAAATTTCAGATCCTGATAGTTTTATAAGGGATGAATTCGCAGGGCAGAATAAGTTTAAAATCATACCACTCATGAATAAAGTTAGCATTCTGTGTCAAAATGTCTTTCTAGGTGGTGGAGTCTACTTCTGCCTACTTCTTTACATTGCAGTGTATACAAGCATAAATATATAAAGTCACTCTTCAGATTAATGTATGAATTGAATCATATGATAGTTATTTAATAGGTAAAATAAAGAGACAAAAATAGCCTCTATTTGGCATCACGCTTAAGATTTTGACATTTAAAAATTGTGCATATTTTTGGCTTTTAAGAAAAAATTCTTAAAGGTTCATATTCTGTTGTATTTACAATTATATCGTTAAGTTGGTTTTGAAAAATTGATACTTATTGGATAATTGATAGATGCTTTGTTCATTAACTGGTCTTTGTTTAGCTAAAGGTAGTAATTTTCTAATATAAACACAACAAGAGAACACGTATTATTTAATTTTTTGAGCTATTTTCTTCCTTCTGGGTCTTTTGTTGTACTTTTTTCTTTCTGTGTTCTCCCTTCTGTCTAATTTAACTCTGATTACACAAGCCCTAACACCTGGGAAAATATAAAGCGAAGATGAAAAGTACTCAGAACAAAGCAGAAATAACTAAAGGTTACAAATAAAATCAAAAGGAATTAAGTTTATTTTTAGATCAGACAACTGAAGGCTGAAAGTGGATTTAAAGTGCTATTCAATTAAGTGTGGTGTGTGTGTGTGTGTGTGTGTGTGTGTGTGTGTGTGTGTTTGGGAGGGGTTGTACATGATTACCCAGTCTATTACAGAACACGAAAGTGAAGACAAACTTGCTCCAGCAAATGAAGTTAGTCTTTGCGAAGTATTCTAGTCTTTGGGGCTTTGAGAACATCTTTTATTTCTAAGTTCTGCTGTTTACATTTTATGTGAGAATCTGATGGAGAGAAATGAGGGTGGAGAAAGAGCAACAGATGAGAATGAGAGTTCCTGGACAGGAGCAAGTTGGTTTCCCCAGAGTTTGTAGCTGATAGAGAGATAGAGAGATGTTAATGCATGGCAGTCACCATGTATATATTATGTGGGGAAGCAGAGAGCCATCAAGGGACTTGTATATCAAGATACCCTGCATTTAACCTGGTGAGCACACTCTTTAATGACTATCTGGGTTTGTACACTGTGTTTTATTTTTTTAAAAAAACTTGCTTATTGACTAGCTTACTTTTTTTTTAATAACCCTAATACATTATTCTGCACACACAGCTCAAAAATGATCATTTTTTTTCCCTGTGCCCTGATTGGCTAAACATACATACGGTGGTCCCTCTTAATATGAAACTGCCTTTGTACTTTACTCTCGTCCATCCTCCAGGCACCTGCTCCTAGGTTACCAAGTTGGAATGCAGCAGGAGAGCCTAGGGTTGTTACAACTGGGAGGTGTGAGTCAGGCAGGGGGTTGCTGGACTGTGAAGCATCAAGGACTATAGTTGGAGAAGGGAGAGGAGAGGCAGGAATCAGATTTCCTGGCTGAGAGAAATGTATCCTGAACGGTAGTAATTGCAGGGAATCCAGCTTACTGCCTCAACAGCCACTCACCTACACCGTCTCCTCCCCTGTCTTCTAACTGGACCAGCAGTTAAACAGCTGTAAAGCCTCATCTCCCTGTCTCATTTTTCCCTGAGCTCCAACTGCAAGAGTAGCAACAGCAGCTGGAGAAGCGGCAGCCAGAGATAGGCAGGGCTGTTGCTAGCAGCCGCGCAGATCGCCTCCTCCTCACCACACACACGCACACACACACACACACACACACACACACACACACCCGCAGACTTCCAATACCAACGCGTCTTGACATACATCAAGGACTAAGAGAAAGGAGAGAAGAGCGTTAGTCATGGACAACAGGTATTTCATCCCTGACAAATTCAGTCTCCCGGTGCTCATTGGTGCGGATCATAAAATAACCCTGTGCGATGGCTAGCCTGAGTGGGAGACAGGAGGGCTGGAGGTGGCCGCGACGGCGAAAGGGGAGATGAGGTGGGAGGAGTGAGAGGTGGGGAAGGGGGACGCCGGAGATGACTTTCAGGCTCCGGAAACCTACGTGTTCCAGCCTCCGCTGTTTTTTGAGTTGCAAATGATCAGGGCTGGTGAACTGCCGGCAGCCTGTGTTGTAGATTTCCATCTCCAGACACTAGTTCCAACGGGCCGGGTGTTCTGGAAGGGGGTGGCAGCAGGGAGGAGGATGCTGTGAGTGGAGTTGCTGGCGCTCCACTGCTGGGGAGGCCGAGCTGTGTGGGAGCCTTGCGACGGAGCCGAGAGCGTGGGGGATCGGGAAGGATCCCGAGCGCTGCCCGGTCCCGGCTCCTCTCGGGTGAAGCGGTTGCCGTGGCTCCGGGGATGCGCCCAGCCTGCGCCTGCATCACGCTGCAGTAAGTTACACTGGACATGCCTGGCACATTGAGCGGCTTTCTGGGTGTGCGGTGCGGGGGAAGGGAAGCGCAGAAGGAATGGCGAGGAAAGTTAGGAAGGCGTAGCTTTGATTTGTCCGCGACAGGCTCGTCGCCCTGACTCCTGTCCTAGTTGTGCAGTCGTCGGGTCACTCGCCGTTCTGTGCAGACGGACGCCGCTTGTGTGTGAGGGATGCAGAGTGGTGCCCAGTCTGTCGTGATTTTAGGCAACACCACTGGGAAATGTGCTCTCCGTTTAATTCCAGGAGTGGTCTCCAGAAAGTTACTGATGAGATAGCAGCTTGCTTTTTCAGAAGACTATCCGTAAAGAGGTTGGCTTAGACTTCCAAATGCCCTAGTTAATTGCTGCAAGTGCCAGTTCAGATTTATTCCTAATCTGTGAAACAAACAGGCAAGCAAACAAACAAAACAAAAGTCTTTGGTTTACCCAGTTCAATGAAAACAACGTGTGAAGTAGGTCTCCAGATAACTGCTAGGCAACAGCCCAGGCGACACTGATGATATGATAAACATTCAAATACTCTTTAGTGGTAGCATGAAGAGGGTTCCCCAGTTTCTTTCTGCTGCAATCATCTCCTCCGCTTGCTAAACAGCCTCTTCCCTGTGATTTTAAAGTGGTGATTTTAACATAGATGGCTCTATACTTAGAAACCAAGCAGCATTGTGTTCACTGGCAGAACATGAAGGCTTAAAAAACTTTTAAAAAAACAACTTCAACTGGTTGCCCAAATTGCAGATAACCAACTCTTTTAAAAACAGGTCAGCAAGGGCCAGTCCATTGTAAAGCAAATGACCAAATCAACATGAATGCGGGCAGAATACTAAAGATCTTTTCTAGATGAGAAACCAGAAATAATTAATCTAAAAACGTTGAAGTGTCTAACCAGGCCCTCTTACATTGACCAGATGTCTATAATGGGGGGAAGAAAGGAAAAATAAAATACCTCAAGTAGAAAGTATATAGTAAAAATAATGTTAGACTTGGACTATCATTGGAGAAAATACTGTATTATCACATTTTTCTTCAGGAATAATTATTGAGAAAACGGAAATTACCTAAAACAGAATCCAAGTTTCTAAACTAGACACTTCCATATGCTAGCACAAATTTTATAGGATAAGGAGGTTTTAATACTTGTAAAATAACTATTGTGAAATGCAAAGTAATTCTGAAATCCTCTGTCATTAGGAAGCTGAGGCCCACTCTTATCCTATAATTTCAGTTTTAAATTTTATTAGTTTTTCTCAAATCTACCTAATCTTATGATTTTACTAAGGATAAAACATGTCCAGAATGTAATTTAAGTTATTTGAACTAGTTTTCTACTCATCTTGGGAATCTCCAGATATAAAGGGTTACTTACTACTTTTGTCATTTTTGGAGTGCCTGATTTGTTATAGGAAATCCATTCCACACTTGTAGTTTCTCTATATACGAATTCTGCATGTGACTTTCTGAATCACAGAGTAAAACATAATTTAGGGGACATATTTGCTATAATAGGGCATACATGAGGGTGATTAAAAATTTTGGACAGCAATATAAAAGGAAAGGAAATGTCTATAAAGACCAGAAGAATATGACTGGAGTGAGTTTGCAAGTGGTTCCCTGATGTTCTAGAAGAGACCATTACCTGAACCTTTGGCATTTAGCTAAAGAGAAAGAAAGTCAGGCCGGGAGCAATGATCAAAATTTGTCAAAATTTCTTTAAATATAGAACTTATGTAGGTGGAGTTGAGTTGTGGCAATCAATGACTTTGCTTTATACTTATCTTACTGGTAAACAGAGCTCATGGTATGTCTGGAAAGATGATCAAAATTGTTTTTGAGATAAAAAATTATTTAAATTGTGTTAACATTCGGAACGTTTGCTGGGACAGTGTCTGAACTAGGCATGTATCCTATGACTCATGCTTTTCCTTGCACATGATTGAAAGAAGGAAGAGTTGTAGCCAGACAGGCCAGACAAAGACTACTGATCCCTAAATCTAATTCTGCCTACTAATAATGACTATGATGTGATGTATAGGCTAGAAATGCTATTTTAAGATTATTCTTTGCTGGATGCTTCTCCTGGAGAGGCTGGCCTCAGGAACAGAGCTGTATTTATATATGCATGGCACTGTTGCAATATTCTCTTAAGAGTAGTGCCTCTAATCCAGGAGCACCTGGCTAGAGGAGGCTCTAGGCAGAATGGTGAAGAGACCTCTTCCTATTGCCTCTCTCCCATCTACAGCATTTTCTCTTTCTCTTGTAAATCACCAACACAAAAGCTGACCTCAAGTAAGAGTCCCATGCACCTGTTTACCCTTAGATATTAACTATGAAATAGGTTCAACTCCTGATGGCTCCTTCAATTATTTCCATGTATGATTTGCTCATGACACAATGAATGAGTAGTTGGCAGTTATTTTGAGTGGAGTATTTGCAGGTACTACGTCAAGCACTTTAATTATGTCCTCTCATTTATGGTATAACTTACAGGAGGGAGATAACATTCTCTCCCTTCAGAAGAAACTTAGCCCCAGAGGGAATAAAGACATTTCTGAAAGCAACATATTTAGTAAATGGTGGAATAAAACTAGCCCCCAGTTGTGACTTACTCTTGATCACTTTGTTACTTTTACAAATTAAAATGGTCTTCTACTGTGGATCAGGTGGGGTAAGTGTATCATTTTATAGATGCAGTAGATCAGGAATGCTTGAGAAATTGTACCAGTTAGGAGAGTTCTCCCTGCTCTGATGATATTCAAGATTGAATTTCCCTAAACTGTAACTTACATTGATACCAAATTCAAACTTGGCACACTCACCATTCCAAGTTCAGACTTTGCTTTGGCTATACAAACTGTGGAGATGTACTTGGAGATGTTGCCAGGAAGGAAGATGATGGAGTTAACGTGGGAGAAGAAAAGTTGGAAGATTCATAAACAAAGGAGGGATAAAGAGAAAATAAAGGGATCACATGGTGGGAGGCTAGTCTAAAAATATGTACAGATTTTTTGTCCTGAGGGACACTAAAGAACAAACTTTGTAGGCTGTGTGTGGGGTGGAGATCTTTAGTCACAAATATAGCACAGACTCAAAACTTCTCTAGTGGTTAAGCTCTGATTATAAAAGTTAGATTAGACTTGTCTTCATTATCTTCTTTACATATGTTTTTTAAGAGAAAAAAACATGATGATTCAAAGAAAAGTTGGGGAGAAAAGCCAGATGATGACTGAAGAGGTAAAACAATAATTGGAAATATCACTGGTTCTTGCATAATAATTTTCTGAAAATTTGCCAGGAAGCAAAAGGCCATCTTTAACTGCTGAGGATAAAAACAAAATGGATCATTTAGGTAAAATGTGAAGTGTTACGGCGACTAACATGATTACTGTCACTTGTCTTCCTATCACAAAAGACAAACACTAACAAGGGATAAAATGAAAATGTTACGGGCATAGAGCCAAACAGTATTTTAAGATTGGTCTTTCTCAGCATGCTAAATTTAAACAGCCGAAATTCTTTTTTAAGAATTATCTGAGTCAACAATTTGAAATGAAGGTTTTGCCTTTTAGCAGGGAGTTTGTATTACATTGTAAATTTGAAACACAATGTCCTTGACTCAGTTATTTTTGATTGGTGATAGGCCAATTACGATGGATTCAAGGAGCACAAAGGCTATTACCCTCAACATTAGAGAATAAATGAATAAGTTCTATGAGCAAAGGTGATGCTCCTGAGCTATTGTCAGCTGTTTTGTGGTGACAAAGCTCTGCAAACAATCACATGAATACAATCACATTGTATTCATGCTCTTGTCACCTGTGACGCTTCAGATTGGGGCTGACATAGAGTGAGTTTTGGGGGTTGATTTTTGAATGTGGTGCTTAGGTCAACTCTCTTGTCCATTGGCTTTTTCCCTCTTGTAATTTAAAAATAATGATAGTCACTTTTATTGAGTGCTTCTTTACATGCTAGTTGCTTTTATAAGCACCTTGCGCATTTAATCTTGACAATACCCTTATGGAATAATGTTAATATTATCCTCATTCTCATTTTATAAAAGGGTAAACTGAAGAACAACACGGTTACAAACTGGTAAGAGTACAGCTGTAACTTGAACCCAGGCTGTCTGACTCTAGAGACCATGCTTTTAAGGCTCCGTGTCTGCTATTAACTATCACTGGCATCTTATAAGCCTGCATAGGCCATGCTAGGTTGCACTGTTTTTGTCTGTGTTTACACTTGCCTCTCTGTTTTTAATTTAATTGTCGACACTCAAACTCCTCTGCCTTCGCATCTTACCTGATAATGCATTTTTATCCCTTATGCTTCTAATGTGTTTCTCCTGCTAATTCATCTTTTTTCCTTAAGCTTCTAATCTTGTATCATGATACTCGGTTGTTTCTGTTTGGTCGCTACCACTCACTGGCCCAAGGCTCCTTTTCTGTGGTTCCACTGAAACTTGTGGTTGTCTTTGTTACTGAATATGCCACAAAGAATTGAAATAGTCTTTTTTTTCTACATTGAGAAAGGGGACCAAGTCTTATTTATCATTAGAACATCAGTGTTAAGAATAGTGTCCAATACAGTATTAGAGCTCAATAACCACTTCTTTTAATAAATTGGATTCAAGACTCTAATTTTGTCCCCTTAGTGGATAACCTCACTTCCACAGTATTTAGTCTTTATCCCCAAAAAGATTTGAAAAGTATCTTTCAAACGAAAGATGTAATATCTGAGACATAGAGTGTATTTTGATAAGCAGAGGTTGTGACTAGTACAAAAGTTCTTATGATTAGTATTTGTTATCTTCTGTGGTATTGCATATTTAAAACATAGGAGATAATATTTTAGAATATGTCAGATGACATATTTATTTCCAGAACACAAAAGCAAAATTTCTACTAATATCCATTTTCTGGTTTGGGGTTATTACTGTATCTTTAAAGGAAAAAAAGGAAATAGTAGAATAAGTGATTCATCAAAGTGTTTTACTTTTGTGGGATAATAGTGTGAAGTTGTGAAAGAGTGCTTTTTAATTGTTTCCTAAACTCTTATTTCCTTTGAGAGAAAAACACCTTAGAATATCTTAATTCAGTCATAACTCACAAATATAGTGAATCATATCAGCAAGCTGACCTTGAAGACATCACTATCCACTAGAGAAGAATAGAATGGGACCAGGATGAGGGTAGCAGTGGGAATTTAGTCAACAAACAGACAAATAGATGCAAGATTAGTTATTGCATGCCTATTCTGTGCTAGGCTGTTCTATGGCCAAGACGAAGCCCCTGCTGTCATGGAGCTGATATACTAGTTGTGGAAACCGGGGGAGAGATGACAAAAACAAATTAATATAGAGAGGGAGGTGGTGCTCTGAAGGAAAATAAAACAGGCTAAAGGACAGAGAGTGAAAAAAAGAGAGAGAAGAATAAAGTGATGGTTTATGGTGGGAAAATCAATCTGCACACCCCCTCTCCCAACTTATCAGTTACTATGATAATTTGAATTATATTTTTGTAAGATATCATGAATTTCTTTCATTAAGTATTTAAATATAACTATATGAACTGGACAATAAATATGGCTTTTCAAATAGAACTTTAAAAAAAAATACCATGTTAGGTCAAATCATCCTATTTTAGTCTTCTTTCTGATCCACATGAATCAGTTTTCAAATAAGAATTATAATCAGGGAAAGGACAGATGGGATGAAAGGTGTGTGGCTATTTAAAATGTCTTTAAAAGTCCCATCAACAGAGTAATCTCAGGATGTTTCTTCTAGTGTGGCAGCTGGGCCTTGCCTAATAATACTCTTTCTTTTCCTTTAAAGAATCCCAGGCTATATATTGTGTTTTTGATTGTTCATAATGAGAAAGAATGGTGGATAAGAGTGTGGAGAAATCAACTTATATATACACAAAAGCTTTTTTGTGTTTCGTCATTTCTTTTGTATGTAAGTTGACATACAGGCTAAAACTTAGTCTCTGCATTCAGACAACTCAAACTTAAATCCTTACTACTTGATGACCTTGAACAAGTAATTTAAATTCTATGTTTTAGATTTCTCCTTTTAAAATAACCATAATAAATATGGAATTCACTTCATAGTATTCAATGATTTAATCATGGGTGTAAGAAGCTTAGAATAGAATGCACATAATAAACACTCAAAACTTAGCTAGTTATTTCCATTTTTCTGGGAATTTTGTCTCAGAGAAAGAGTGAAATACCAGTAGTAAAAAAGGTTTTAAATAATATCCAAATCTAAAAATGATTTTTATTTTAGCTTTGTATTAATAAAAATATGTATCAAGATTCATAAAATTTATTAGATATTATTATAAAAACACTCTTTATAGCATTTTTATTACTTAATATTGTGCCCAAAAGGTTTTTATTACATTGCAAAAAAGAGGTAACTGTAAACATAGATTAGGTAACATATAAACTACTCAGGAGAGTGGCTGGCATACAATTCACCCTCTAAAATTTTAATTCCCTTCCCCTTTGCTAAAACTATGATGAAAAACCTTTCTCTGCCATTCTTGAAACGTAGTCATAGAAATTATCATTTAATATACAAAAGGGGATTCTGGTTTTTTTCTACATTGACTCCTCTTCTGTTTGTACCTAAGCACATTCGGGAAATGTGACCTCTGATGTGAAGAAACCTATTAGTACCTAGATCAGACTCACTTTGAATTATATGAACTGGAAAGAAGGAAGAAATAGAGGTGCTTTGGGAAAACATTATTGGGTCCTTGACCTGAAAACAAAACTTCAAGCAGAAAAAATGAGCTTGTAGTTTATTCAGTAACTTGTTTTGCTGAGACAGAAAATATAAGAAAGTGTTTCTTCCTTGGCTTTTGATCAAGAAGGCTTTTTGCTGGTTCCTTAGTGAAAAGAAATAAGAGCTGGGGAGTTCTCACTTGTCTGGCCTTACCTAGTGTGTATTGGAGGTTGTAAGTAATGCTTGACTGCTTCTGGGAAGTTTGAGGTTCATATAAATACAGATATTAAAACTATCACCATAAGAGCAGAACTACTAGCACCATGACAGTATCCTATTCGGTCCTTCAGTCATTGATGGGCTACTCAGTATCAGGTGCTCTACCAGGATCAGGAAAAGAAGAGTAACATTAACAGACAAATTCCTACATTACTAAAGGTCACACCTCAGTGAAAGAGAAAGGCAGAAGCAAACACATTAAATAAGGAAACCAGTGCATAATGTGTTGTTGTTGTAATAAACTGTACTATGAAAGAAACAAAGAGCTGATGTTTAGAAGAGCGGAAGATCCTATTTACAGTGAACAAGCTGGTTTCAAGACTCATAAGGACCACGCCTACTCCCCCCAGCCCAGTGTGCTTTTTTTCATCTTAGACCTGGTCTGCCATGTTGACAGTGAGTATAAAAAGTGACAATGAGCACAAGAGGATTATGTACCTGAAGTATTTCTTAAGACCAAGACAGATGAACTCATGGTGAATCAGAATTTTAGAATTATTGAGCAAAACATTTTCATTCAGTCAAAAACATAACTCCCACATTGCTTTTCCCTTTCCCTTTATATTATAGGATTATTCAGCTTTGGACAGCTTTTAAAGATTAGAAAAATGCAAGTACTTAATGTTGCTTAGTAACTTCTCTTGCCTGTCATCTTGGGCTCCACATAAACAACTTGTAACTTCCCCACACTTGTCCTAAATTACTAGAATCGAGAAAGAGCAGGCAGGCTGATGAGTCACTTTGCTATCGTGTTGTTCTTAATCAGAGTTTTGATTAGCAAGATGGGTGCTCTATTGTTACGTAATATGTAACATGGCATATGTTAGAACTTTATATTTGGCAAATAGAGGTTTCTTCCTTGTCACACTTTAAGGAAAGCATAGCATAAAAGTCATTCTGAGGGGGACTGCTGTTTTGTTTTGAGTGTCTGATTTTGAATATACTCTACTCAAACTCTACTGGATGACATATTCTAAAAGTGAAGTGATAAGGCTTTTGACCTTCAACCTGAAATTTTGTTTTAGAGCTATTCATGTTTCTATCATCCAGGCTACCTGAATGACCACACGGGGGGTCCAGTTGGTACTTAGGTAACTATACTAATTTTATAAGAGCACTAACAAAACAAAGCAGTGACTTGAATGTGGCTGTAATTATATTGCTCTGCTTTATGGTTAGGCAATGTGTTTTAATTCTTAAAATGAGTGATTTTGTAGAAGAGAAAACAAAAAGAATGTGTTAGATTTGATGTATTTATTAATAGTATAGCAGTGCTACATTGATCGAAATTTCATTTCCACTAAGAGTGTCAAAGCTACATTAAAGGAATTAGCACCTGTGTCTTGACATCAGAGAGCATCCTGGTTGAAGAGAAAAGTGCCAAAGCCTTTGGTTATTAAACATCTGTTTTGCTGATCTTCATGAGGTAAAACTCAAACTATGTTGAGATAAGGAAAAACTTCTTGAGGAATGCAAATAGGTGTGTTAAAAGTATAAAATAGAAAGACCTCTTTCTTATTTAAACATTAAATAAAGTTGAACAGTTTTTTTTTTTGGATTTATTATTTTAAGGACTTAGAATCCTTCAGATACAAGTGTATGTCCAAATCTTTAAAACTAAAATTTAGTACAAACTTCCCTGACCTTTTGCATTCACAGAATCCCTCCTTCTAGTAGCATCTATTAATATATCTTTGAAGACCTTAAATCACACTTTAGGAAGTCCTGGTCTATTGGTATTTAGTTATTCATTTAAAATTTTTGAGCCCCTACGATACACCAGAGTAGTAGGTTCTGGAGAGAATATTATGTATAAACACTGACCTTGACATGAAGGAGATCCTGAATTGAGGGCTGGAGGAAGACACATGGATGCTGGAATGACAAGATTATGGCTATGTGCATGATAGAAGTAGGCACATATCACTGTAGGAGATCAAAAGAGCAAGAGATTCAGGAATTAATCACAGATAGTTTAGGATTTGTGTTGGGTCTTGAGGGAAGAATAGAAATTTACTCAAGAAAGGACAATAAAAACATTTACCAAGATATATCTAGAAATCGTTATTCTTTCACCCTCACATGAAAACTATTATTCCTTTCATTTATCCAAACATAACCCTTGAGTGAACAATTGGCTATATAAATAAAGAGATGAGAGCAGAAACTGGGAAAGAGATATATAATTTGATGGCATAGATGTTAACTGAAGCCTTTGTCAAAAGAATCCCTGGGAAAAGAATGAAGAGTGAAAAACAAGATAATTTTTAAGAATAAATCTTGACATATTCTAATACTTTTAGAGTATATTAGAGTAGACGAGTTGGCAAAGAAAAAAGTGAATTGTGATAAAGGAGAAAAACAACAACATAAATCTGTCACATTCTAAAGACCAAGAAAAAACAACCTGTAAGAATGGCAACGTAATCATCACTGTTGGATGTTGCTGAGAGGTTAATTGAGAAGCAAGCTGAAAGTTGTTCATTGGATTTGATCACAGGGAGGTCATTGGTGATTTTAGTGTATTGCTGGAGGGATGAGGGGTGAAGCCCAGAAGAAAATGTGTTGAGTGGGTAGGAGTTCAGGAAGTACAGACAGAGTGATGCTTTCAAATAGTTCATCTATGAAAGTTTCAAGAAAGAGCTGTTTTTGGAGCATAATAGAAGTTTTACGGTGCTTTTACTTTTCTGGGTGGGAGTTTGTGTGTGTATGTGTGTATGTGTGTGTGTGTTTGAGACGAGGTCTCCCTCTGTCATTTAGCTTGGAGATCAGTGGCATGATCATAGCTTACTGCAGCCTCAAACTCCTAGGTTCAAGTGATCCTCCTGTCTTAGCCTCTCGAGTAGCTGACTGAGACTGCAAGTGTGTACCACCACCACACGGTTATTTTTTAATTTTTTAGTGAGAACGGGGTCTCACTATGTTTCCCAAGCTAGTCTCGAACTCCTAGCCTCAAGAGATCCTCACGTCTTGGTCTCCCAAAATGTGGGAATTACAGGTATGAGCCATCGCACCCGGCCTGGGATGGGAGTTTTTGAACACGTTTAAAAATCTATGAGAGGTAGAGTATAATTGAAAATATGAGAGAAAGAAATATTTGATGGATATCTAAGAATGTAGGATTGAATAAGATCTAAGAAATATGGGACATGGGTTGATTTAAGCTAGAAGAAACACTCCCTATAAAGAAAGAGAGGAGGAAGGAGATAAAAGAACAGAATAAGTGTAGGTTTTTGTGGTCTTAAGTTGGTGATAATTATGGAATTTAAGTTTTCTTTCTAGAATTTGAACAACGTGGAGAATGTTTGAAGTCTTTGGACAAAGTTAGAGAAGCTATTAACTAGAGTCATATAATATGATCTGGATTATATGGAGAGGGCAGATACCTGAACATATGGTCATGAATTTACAATGACAACAGTCTACCTCAATGTGTAACTTCATTCAGCTGCGCAGGGTGCGGCATAGGAAATACAAATAGAGTTTATCTAAGATGTATTGTTTTAATTTGCCTTGACTTTTATTTTACTTTATTTTATTTTATTTTTTGAGTTGGAGTCTCACTCTGTTGCCCAGGCTGGAGTGCAGTGGCTGCTCCCAGTCACCGCAGCCTCGACCTACTGGGCTCCAGTGATCCTTCCACCTCAGCCTTCCAAGTAGCTGGAACTACAGGTGCATGCTACCACGCCCGGCTAATTTTTGATTTCTTGTAGAGATGAGGTCTCGCCAAGTTGTCCAGGCGGGTCTCGAACCCGCGGGCTCAGGCAATCCACTCACCTCAGCCTCCCAAAGGCACGGGATTACAGGTTGAGCCACCGAGCCCGGCTTGCCTTGACTTTTATAATACCACTGTCTATGCCTCAGTATCATCTCATCTGCCTCACTACTCCTTCAGATTTAGAAATCTGGATGGTAGTTT
>CAUYQG010110284.1:0-50637 GCA_963574415.1 Tarsius wallacei | reverse complement strand
TCTCTTCCTCATGTATATGCGTGTGTGATTAACCTAGTGATTTGCTTCTAAAAATAAAATGCAGTAAGAATGACAGCATATCGCTACTTGGAAGGCTGAGGCGGAAGGATCGCCGGAGCCCAGCAGGTTGAGGCTGCGGTGGCCGGGAGCGGCCACTGCACTCCAGTCTGGGCGACAGAGTGAGACTCCAACTCAAAAAAAAAAAAGAGATTAGGATATAAAAGACTGTAACTTCTCTTTTGCTAGTCCTCTCTCTCTTGCAAGTGCTCTTCCTTGTCCTTTAACTTGCTTACTCTTCCATGTTGTGAGGTGCTCTGTGGAGTGACCCATGTGACAAGGAACTGAGGGTGGCCTCTGACCAACAGTTGCTGAGAAACTGAGGTCCCTCAGTCCAATAGCCCTTAAGAAACTGAGACCTGCCAACAACTGTGTAAGTGAGCTTGGAAGTGGACACTTCCTCAATCAAACTTTAAGATGAGACTGCAGCCCCAGCCTACACCTTGACTGCAGCCTGTGAGATAGCCCAAAGCAGAGGATCCAATTAAGATGCCCAGATTCCTAGCACTCAGAAAACTCTGAGATAATATTTTTAAACCATTAAGCTTTTTAGAATAATCTGTTACAAAGCCAATAGATGATATATCCCAAAACCCCTCCTAACGTAGAAATTCAAGACTTGGAAATAAGTCGGGTCATCAAGAAGCAGTAGACAAACAAATTTAAGTTCTGCATCAGTGCCCACACTAACTTTCCTTGTGAATGAGCAATGTTCTCAGTGGTAGAAGTATTACCACAGTTAGCACCCAATCATTGTAGTCATGCCAGTTAACAGTCTGCTTCAGACCCTCAGCTACAGTCATGCTGCTGTCTATAACATACCGAGTGCAGGGCAGTGAGAGTGGTCACATTTCAGGTGAAAGCAATAAGGAGGTGCATTTTCTGAAGCAAATTTTAAAACTATAAATAAAGCCAACTAGAAGTCAGTCTGCTTTCTGTTATCACCAAGCACTGACAATTCTAAACAATGTCAAGGCAACTTCTCCCCAACAGGGCAGACAGCCCTTATTGCCTCCCCTTTGGTACATCACTGACTGCTATGACATAGATTTTACAAATGGTTGGCAGAGCTAGCCTCCCTACTGTGCATAGCCTTTTTGATAACTCTGTCTACAATTTTTAAGGAAAATTGGCTCCTTGCCTAACACAGATGCCCCCACAGATCAGAGTGACAAGAAAGAAGAATAATGGCAAAGGTAATGTCTGGTTTAGGATCAAAGCAAATGAGACTCTTAAGATTGACTTCCAGGAGTGCACCAGCATCCCATACACAGAATAACCACCCATTCTCGCCTGTCAGGAGCAGTATTCATTCTCATTCAACAAATATTTATTGAGTGCCCAACTTGAGCCAGATACTGTTTTAGACTAGGAAATCAGTAGAACAAACACAGATACTTACCTTTGTGGAGCTCATAGTCTAGTGGAAGTAGATTAACATAAATATATTAGCAAATAAAATATATACCAGATGATGACAAATGCTATGAAAAAAATGAAATAGGGAATGGGGGATAGAAATATGCCAAGCTGAGTTCTGCAATTTTAAATAAGGTGTTCAGGAAAGATTTGGGGAAGGAGGGGATATTTTAATAAAGACCTGAAAGCAGTGAGGGGCAGAGCCAAGCGTAATCAAGGGCAAAGTCCCTAAAAAGGTAGTATCCTTGAAATGTTTGCAAAACACCAAAGATGTTGGGAGTTGGGAAGTCAGGAGGAGAGCTGGAGTAGCATAAATATAGGGGATGTAGGAGATGGAGCATAGGGAGAGAATAATAACTTTTGGTTTTCTTCCTCGCTCAAATCTTTTATAAATTTTCATCTGTGGGATCTGAAGTAGATGATTGCTGGCAAATAATTGTAGGAAATAAAGTCCTAGGTTTCCAACCTCTATGATAGTGAGGAAAGAACCCAAGTGGGCAGGAAGAGTGCTAAATACCAACAGGCAGTCTGGCACATTAACTTTCACCCACCCTCCCTTTGTTACTGAAATGCCAGGGGTTTGGTCAATGTCCTGTTGCTTACTGCACAGAAAGTCAATCACTGAGACAACAAGTATTACCAGAAAATAAGGCTTTTTAATTGGGTGATATCAGCCAAGAAAAACAGGAGATCAGTCTCAAATCTGTCTCCCCATCCCAAAAAAGTCAGGGATTTATATGGTAGGCCTGGAATGTAGAAAACAGAAATTATGGTGGAATAAGGAAGAGAAGCTGGTAAACAAACTAAAGAGGGATCTGGCATCTCATTGTCTGGACACACTAATCTGGTGACGTTCATTTCCTTAATACTACAGGCCTGAGATTCCTGAGAAAGAAACTCCAGTAAGACAAATGTTAAGTTTTAAGCTTTAGGACCAGGGGGATCAATTTCTATGTTTATTCAAAAGACTATAGCTTAATTCTATGGGGAGCTGGGCCAGTTTCACCTTCTAGGATCTGAAAATAATGTCATTAAAAGTTTCTTCAAAGACTTTAAAACACTGACATAACCTGAAAGAATAAAAGAAATACTTACCTAAAAGAAGACCCAATTTCTGGTTCAATTCTACTGCTTGACCTTGAATAGGCCCCTTAACCTCTCTGAATCTCAGTTTCCTAATCTGTCAAATGGAGATAATATTTATATCTCGAGTCATGCATACTTAATGATTAAGTGCTTATGAGGGGCTCATGCCTAGGTCCACATACTCTAAATAAATAGTAAATATTATTATTATAGATCTAAAATTAAGAGACCTGTGGGTTCTAACTCTGGCTCCACTACCCACTCACTAAATGATCTCAAGTCATTTTTTTCACATCTCTACACATTGATGTCTGCATCTCTAAAGTGAAAATAGTAAGATCTTCCTCCCAGTTATTTTAAAGATTAAATGAGATAATACAGAGGTGATACTTGTGCTGCCACATAGCTAAGTTCTCAATGAATGCTAATTAGCATGCTCATCTAAGAAATCAAGGGGTTGGGTTTTCTTCAAATTTCCTTCCCATTCTAATAGTCCTTGGTACTGTCAGTGGTTCACAATATAAGACTTTTGTAAGCTACCTCTTTCAGAATTTGTGAGATTTACAAATTTTAATTTTCTCTTAAGTAAATTTCTGTCACCATTTCTTAAAATTATAAATGCTTGG
Source organism: Tarsius wallacei (assembly GCA_963574415.1). Taxonomy (NCBI): domain Eukaryota; kingdom Metazoa; phylum Chordata; class Mammalia; order Primates; family Tarsiidae; genus Tarsius; species Tarsius wallacei. The sequence continues at coordinate 47,449 of CAUYQG010110284.1, read as the reverse complement.
CTGTCCAATCACATGTATGCACATCCACTGTCCAGTTGTTCTTGCAGGAGCTGAAGTCAAGAGGTGGGAGTTACCACAGGAGCTGACCCTTCATAGATAATCTAGATAAACTCACTCTTTTGCTTTTTCATTTATCTATCACCTGAAAGGGCAACTGCGGGTGGCAGTTCCATTCTCTGAGGTTATTTTGGCAGAGTATACCCAGCACCTAGAACTTGGCTGTTGTGGAACAACTTGAGGCCAAAGTCAATGACAACAAGGGAAGGGGAGAGGAAAGCAGGCAGCAGCCAGCTAGTTGCCAACGCTTCCCGGAGTCCCAGCCACAATCCCAGGCGGAGTGAGAGCGCACATAGCAGGAGCCCATTCTACCCACTTCAACCAGTCATGCTGATTTCTACAAATACAGTCAGAAAAAAAAACAGTTGAAGGAGCAAAGGAGTATGTGAGTGAGAAGGACTGGATATGAGTACCCTGAACTCTTGGCCAGAATACAGAGTCACCGATTAAAGACCATATTGATATACAGCTGACACAGGAGTGTGCAACAATCCTCCCATGACGCTTTAGTGACAGTGAGAAAACAAGCACCAGGTGTACTCCATCTGAACATGTTCTCTGTAGCAACTAACTGGCTAAGCTCTCTAGAAATCATGTTTACTCCTCTTTCTCCTCTGTTATGCATGCCAAATAATTTGTCTTTAAGAATCAGGCATGTGGACAACCACTTTTCCACTTGCCCTTCTAGAATTTTTAGCATTTATTTATTTATCTATCCATCCAACATGGTATTGAGCAAACACTATGCCTTAGCTAGAAACTAAAAATATGTATAATAAGAGCATGACCTGATTCAGCTCCAGCCCTCAAGTAGCTCTTGTTTGGGGGAAAGTGACGAATAAATTAATCCACAATCATACTATGATTGATCCTATGGGAAAAAAGAAAGTGGCAAAGGATGCTAGAGTAAAGTAATAAAAATCAGAAAGACAAGTGAGAAAGTCTTCCGAGAAGAGCTTCATGAGTCTGAAAGCATATAAAGGAGTTAAAGCAAGTTAGAAAGGCAGTGGAGGTGGGGTTGCTGGAGATTAGCGTCAGAGATGGAATTCTAGGCAAAGGGAAAAGCAAAGGGGAAAAACAGAGTGTATTCCAAGTCCTGCAGTCAGCTCAGTCAGACTGGGAAGTATGATGGGAGATGAGGTCTGAGTCTGCAACTTAGAAGAGAGCCCCTGCTAGAGCCAAATCCTTGCAAGTCCTCAGCCTCAAGGACCTTGCCGAAGCCATGGGCGGAAACAATATCACCTGTGGTGTGTATGTAGTGTGAGACATACAGTCCAAGGACCAAGACTTGCAATAGACCTGATTATCTCTTAACACCCTATTCTACTCCAGACAACAAACTTCACCAGAGCTCCCCTGCCCTTTATCCTCTATGATATCTAGATCCTCTCTCATCCAGCTAACATTTCTCGTCTCTACAGTTTCTTGAATTGTCCCCAGTTGCCATTCATATAGAGGTAGGAGAATAAGAACTGTCAACTCTTTGTGTTTTTAAGTGACAGCAGGTCCTTAGACAATTCTGCTCTAAAGAATCCTTTTGTAGTGGGAATCATCATTCACAGTAGATCTGTGTAACACATTGATCATAGAAAGAAGCTGACTTTAAAAAGAGAGAGTACGCTGTATTTTAACCTCTACTGTTGCTAATTACACATTTTCCACCAAGTCAGAGAGCAGACGGCTTCACAGACTTTACAGTCTTTTGTTTTAGTGCTGCCTTTGTAGGAATCTTTGAAGAAAATTGGTCTGCTGTTTTTGCTTATTCATCCTTGCTTACTGGGCCAACTCAATAGATTTTCAGACTGAACCTTTTTGACTTAAAGTGTCTAACTCCTTTTGGCCAGGGAAACCTGAAGTTTGACCTTCTAGACTTTGACAGCATGAAAATTTATATTTTATGGAATTCTTCTGACTAATCATTCTGCAGCTGCATATTGTAATTCTCTGTCCAGGGTGTCTTCTGGAAGGAGATGCTGACTTCTGTTTTTTATTTAAGGACTGGACACTTTCCTGTCCATAATGGTGAAGGGCTCCCTGGTACATCTTGTCCCTACTGAAGCTGCCTAGCTCCATCACCATGGTAACACCATGGGATGGCAAGAAGAGGATGCAGAGGACCCATGCTGACATCCAGGGTCAGTTTCATGGGCATATGACCTGTGCACTCACTCAGGGCCACACACTTAGAAAGGCCTCACACTTGGCTTAATGCTATGCCATCACTGCCTTGAAATCATTAGTAATTTTTTAACAAGTGGCTCTGCATTTTCATTTTGCCCTGGGTCCTTAAATTAGGTAGCCAGTCCTGCTGACATTATACTTCTTTTTACAACAAGAATCAGCCTCAGTGTTCCATGGAGTCTAGTTTTTCAATGGCAGCAAAGCCAGTTCATTTCCCCCTGCCATCAGTCCTATGGCTGCATATCTGGAAAACTGGACAGAAATCCAGAGGGCACTGTTATACTGGGAGAACACAGACACACAAGCACAGTCAGCTGAATAGCGCCAAGCACCACGTGCAACTTCTTTGCCAAACTTCAGCACCGTTCAGGATTATAAAGACAGAATTGTTAAAGCACTGAGAGTTTCCCCACAGCTGTGCCCAGCCCCAGGTGTAACCTCAATCAATCTAGGGGCTGTTCCCTAGAGAGAGGTACTTGAATGATAAAAAAAAAAGTTACAAAATCACAACTCACAGCAATCTGGATCTGTTTTTAGGAAGTGTGAAAAGAGATGTCTCTTCAATTAGGTCTTTTATTCATTTAAAGGCAGTACTAAAAACCAAGTTAACCAAATAATGCTCTGGGTTTTTTCTTTTTTCTTTTTCTTTTTTTTCTAAGTCCAAGAACACCTGGCTTGTAAGAAAAGCAACCTGAGAAGAAGCATCTCTCCAATTGTGGAGATTTTTTTATGCCTAATCTCCTTATCCATTTTGATTTTATCCAAAAAAGTCGAGCTGTTATAATGGATTTCACTTACAATCACATGATTCTCAGTTGCTAAGGATATCAATATGCCTAAAATTGTGGCTACAAAAGAATAGAAGGCGTGTGTGTGTGTGTGTGTGTGTGTGTGTCGATACATATATATACTATTTCAACTAATGTAGAATAATTTTGGAATACTGATTAAAGTTTTTTTCTTAAAATATTTAAGGTGATGATGTCCCAAGTACGCTAATTTGATCTTTACAAATTATATGAATGAATTAAATTATCACATGTATCCTGAAACTATGCACATTTGTTATGCATCAATAAAAATGTTTAAATATATATACACATATACACACGGATTTAGTATGACAAAAGAATGTATTATCTCATTATTAACTTTACAATTTTAATTGAAATGATGGTATTTTAGATAAATTGGATTAAATAAGATACACTACTAAACTTAAAAATACATATGCTGTTAACAATAGTAGCAGTGGCATACTGGAGCTGCTTCATTGGCACTTGAGTGCTGAATGTACACTTCTCTTTCCAACTATACATTCAGTGATGTCACATCGGTATCTTGAAAGCAGTCATGATGGGAGCATTTATGTCATGGCATCATGGTGACACATGCCATGGTATTTTTCCCCTGGAAGTCTGATTAGCAGCACAGCACTTTATAGAGCTTACTGTAAAGAGTTCTAAATAAAAGTTGGAAATTGTGAAAATTAAAACATTGTAGACCTGAGTGACTAAAATACAACTGATAAATAATGATTCGAGTAAGAGTTCTAACTCTACCTAAAAGAAGAAAAGAAGCTAGGGAATAAGATTTAATACCATCAGCTCCAACCGGTTGCAGGAGACCATCTTCCAGCAGTGAAATCCTTCCCCTGACCCTGAGCAACATTACACCTGAAGATACAATGAGTAAGTATGTGTTGTCTGTTTTGGGGTTGGGACCATCTAATATCAAATGATAAAAAATAATTACATAAAATATATACCTTTTTTTTTTTTTGAGTTGGAGTGTCACTGTCACCCAGACTGGAGTGCAGTGGCCCCTCCGGCCACCGCAGCCTCAACCTGCTGGGCTCCGGCAATCCTTCTGCCTCAGCCTTCCAAGTAGCCGGAATTACAGGCACGCACTACCATGCCCAGCTGATTTTTTGATTTGTTGTAGAGATGAGGTCTTGCCAAGTTGCCCAGGCGGGTCTTAAACTCGCGGGCTCAGGCAATCCACTCACCTCAGCCTCCCAAAGCGCAGGATTACAGGCTGAGCCACCGAGCCCGGCTATACCTTCATTTTATCAAAGTCAATACTATTAAAAAGAAACACAATGTTATGAATATGGGGACAATTAAAATGATTCAAATTCTATTGAATTATCCTATTTTGCTTAAGTGTATAAAAATAATCTAAGCATTGTATATAACACAGAGAAATAAACTAATTAAAGCTGAATAGGAACACTGTCATTTTTTTTTTTTCACAAGTCTAATCAAGTGAAGAAACCCCATTCCCAGCAGGGAGCTATGAGAAATTAAACAAATAATTTATTGCTCAGATGTCTGTGGCTGCATAAATTTATGGCCAAAGGGAAAATTGCACCAGATGTATTCTGTAGGGGAAAAGGGTCCACTGCATTTTATTAGCTAGTAAAGATCTTTCAAGGAATAATCCAGCCAATTTTGTTTTATTGTTTCAGCTTTTAGATATATTACTAATCACCTCCACAATCCGCCAAATACCCAACACTTTATTTTCTACTGACCTTTTTTTTTTTTTCCTGTTTAATAGAAGAGCTAGAAAAAGGAATGGAGAAGGTCTATGGGTGCCTTTGGGTCATATGTGTTGTTTGGAAGGAAGGATTGCATATACTCATTTTACAATACAAATTAATGAAAGCAAACCTGGACAACATTTTTTAGACTAGTGAGAAGACAGCAAAGCTGCTACGCCAGCATAGGTTAAAGACACTTTTTTTTTTTTTTAATTGAGTCGGAGTCTCACTGTGTCGCCCAGACTGGAGTGCAGTGGCACGCTCCCGGCCACCGCAGCCTCGACCTGCTGGCCTCCCGCGATCCTTCCGCCTCAGCCTTCCAGGTAACCGGAACTACAGGCACGTGCTGCCACGCCCGGCTAATTTTTTGATTTATTGTAGAGATTAGGTCTCACCAAGTTGCCCAGGCGGGTCTCGAACCCTCAGGCTCAGGCAATTCACTCACCTCAGCCTCCCAGAGCGCTGGGATTACAGGCTGAACCACTGAGCCTGGCCAAGACACTTCTATCCAATGCTAACTACTAACACTCTAGACAAGCTAACTACTAAAATTCCAGGGCTAACTGTCAATACTCTAGAACTAACTATTAATACTCTAAGGTTGTGTGTCTAGCATTGTTCTGAGGGCTTTACATATATTACTCCACTTAATCTTTACAACAACCCTATCAGTTGATTATCTGGGGCTAATTACTAAGAGATTGAGACTGACACATAGAACTACAAAGTTTAGTTCTAACTAAAATCTATGCATCTGTGCTTATAACCTCTATACTCTGTGCCTAAAGCATGAAAATACCTGCTTTGAGAAAGCCAAAGAGATGAAAATATAAAACCACCAAACAAACCATTTAGGGCAGGATTTTATTACTTTTTTTTTTTTAAAGAAAGTTAATCTTATATAAAGCACCATGCATATATAACACATTTCTGTTTTTCTTTAAGAATTCTTTTTACCTTCCTAGATTTAACTCTCATTTATCTCCCTGAAAAGATGTCCTCTTTCTCTCCTCCTGATATAGCTTGCATCCAGAATATAGTGTTGCTTATGAAATAATTTTTCAGTGAATAAATCCATCAACCAATTAATCAGTGAGATAATAGCTATAGAGTTAAATCACCCGGAATTGAACAGTGCTTGATGTGGTTTATTGCTTTAATAATCCTGGATGCATCAGGATAAGCTTTGAAGCTTTGTAGGCTAGAGCTGTGAAGACCTAGTATGAATAAAATGAAGAAATAATATTGGGAAAGATAAAGGCATTCATATTTAATGGTGTCCCAAGTATGTTCCAAGCACAAGACTATTCATATCATTTAACTCTTTAATTCTCTCAACAATCCATTTGGTAGATAAGAAAATGGAGGCTCAACAAATAAGGCAATTTGCCCAAAGTCATTCCAGCCGATAAGTGAAAAATTGAAGGTTCGAGCTCAACCTTTCCAACTTCAAAGTTTTTTTCATGACCATCCAATATTTTAGGTAAGTGCAGGAGTGGAACAGGAGAGTGAGAGGAGAGAGAAAGAATAAAGTGAGACGAAGAGGAAATTTAGCCAAGAGGTAAATTTTGTCCATGAAACTCAGTTTCTACACCAGTTTGCCCTAGAAATATCCAGGCAATTATTTTAATCCCCCAATTTCCTTAGCTGGGATTATAATAAGAATGACCCAGTTATCACAGCCCTCCTGACAGGAAAGTCAGTGCTGACATCCAATTAACTTAGGGTTTCACTATGTGCTGTCAGGGGTTCCCATAGGGAGATAGCCTCAACAGAAGTTCTTTTTCACCTTCTGAGTTGAAGGTAATTGCCCCTTCTAAACCTTGGTGCCCTCAGGCAGCAATCTGGCCATTCATTTGCAGAGTCTTGGCTCTAACCTGGCAGTTGCAGATGTCCCTTCAGCAGTTAGAGATGTCTAGTGGGACACCTGTTCTGCCTAATTGAAGGCGATGGACAAGAGGCTGGTGGGGAAAGATGGGCAGCAGCTCCTCTAATGTCTTGTGATTGGACAAAATCTCACAAGGAGCTGTAATGTAAAGGAAATCCTGCCTACAAAATCCTGCCTACAGTAGCATTTCAGAGAAAAACCAGTTTGAGGTGGTAAGTTAGAGACACCCAAGAGAATCTGATGATGGACAGTAGAGAAACTCCCTTAGAAAAGAATTCCTAAGGAGAAACTATAAAGGAGTGATCAGTGCAATACCCTCTCCTTATTGGTAACACTATACATTTAAAAATCTGCAGTATTCATAACCTCTTTCTCCTACCACCCTTCCCCTACTTTTTAGTAATTGGTTTAATGGACGCTAAAAGCATGATGAGGAATGTAGTGTGCCCAATTTATTACTACAGCTCATTTCATAGATAGCAAGCCCACGCCTTACATGCCGCATTGAATATATAGGTTACATTTAAAGATCAATATCACTTGGCTGCAATTTCATAAGTGCTTCTAATTTAATTTCTAGCTATGGCATTTACTTAATCAAAACTTTGGCAATGAAAGTTCATTCAAACACAATATGCAATAAAGCAGATTTGGAAAAGAATCAGGGGGAACCACAGAGTTAATAGTCAGAAACTTAAATGCATGATTTAAGTTCACTATGCTGTCAATAAAAGCATTATGTCTTTTAAGAAACATCCACAAGCATTAACTGTTCCAACACTAGAGGAAAACATAATTATAAGACGCTTTCTAAGCAGAGATTATGGGCAGAAGATATGAACAAATCAGAACTGGCACCACCAATGTAAATAATAAGATCTAGTGAGAAATAACTCATTAATTAATCATCTACAAATGATGTCTTCATATTGCATTATGATCTAATATTTTTAATCACTTCAAATATGCTTTAAAGTGTTATTTTTTCAGTTAAAATATAAATCATTCTCAGGACATTTTAAAGGCAACTTGGAAACTACTCTTAAATATTTGAACATTACTCTAGGTGTCTAATTCAAAGCCTTAAAATAGAAATATTTTGCTATAAACAAACAAATTATTTTGACCCATTGGAGCTCTTGAAAACAGCATAATTGTCTTCGTTTTATATTCTAAAGACATTACATCTTCCTAGTAAGTGTTGCACAGTCACAGATAAAATTGTTTACATCAGCCCTTATATTTGAAACTTTGGACCCACAGACGAGTATGGTTAAAGTAAAAAGAAATAAGAAGGAAAGAAATACAGCTTTTGAGTCAATTATGAAAGACTAACACAGAATGTACAAAATTTTAACTCCAATCTTTAAATTAGAGTGCCAAAGAAATATGCTCTTCACCTAAAAGAGTAAATGAGCATAGTTTTGCCAAGCCAAGGAAAGGAAAGTCTCCAGAGGCTTTCCTGGTGCTCTTTCCCTTAGATCTGTTCTCTCTTTCCTTCTCATTTCTCCAACGTCCCAGGGATCAACAGCTTTCAAAAGAGATGTTTCTTAGCTCAGAATATATATTATAGGGGAGACAATTTGGGTACCTCAGAATTTTATACATGATTTCCTTGTGGATTTCTTCCCTTGGAGTCAAGAAGCGGACAACTTCCATCCTCCTCACCCTTCCCCCATACACACACACAGGCAGGTGAGGAGGACACTTCTCTGTGTGAATACAGTACTTCCCAAAAGGCCACCTCCTCTCCTCCAGGCCTCTTATTATACCCAGTTGGAAGAGAGCAAACCTAGAGAAGACACAGATGGTACCTGTGGATGTTCCATGAACATGGAATGTGGCTTGTTCTTGGCTTTAGGCCTTAGCTGATTTCTGCATTTCTGAGCCAACTGGACATACTCTACTCAACATCTAGCACCAAACTCTTATATTAGAATTGGAAACAGCCTAAATGCTCATCTATAGATAGGAAATAGAAAACAAAATTGACATTCTCAAATTATATAATATTGTGCTAAGAGAAATAGCTAGATTTAAATATATTAACAAGAGAGATCTGAGAAATGTAATGATGACTATCAAGTGAGGCAGAATGAGATGTACAATGCTCTTAGACCCTATTTCCTCATGAGTAAAACAAAGACTCTTTCATTTAAAACAGAACCTGTTTTAGGCAATAGGGATATAGCAATGAGGTAACATTCTAGTGGTGTGAAACAAGGAGACAGGCAATAAACAAATAACAAAGTTAAATTTATGGTGAGCCAGGTGACTTAAAAAAAAACTCTCTGGAGACAAATGAAACAGGAAAAAATGTAGCATCAGAGGAAGAAGGCTAGAAAGTTTGAATATAAGATCTCATTAGAAAGGTGATATCACAGCAAAAATATGAAAGCGTCAGAGAGAGAGGAATGAGCCTTTGTTGTGACGGACACACAGACTAAGAACTGGGGTTGCTTGCTAGCAAAGCTTTCTCAAGCCTTTTCTGATTAACATACATTATTTCCTATTTTTCCAGTGTAGATACAAAATGTTCTCTAATTTTGTGTCTTTTCAGGCATTTCTGTGGGAATATACTTCTGTGGCTGAGCGGAGGAAGATTAAACCTGGAACTAATTTTATTTTGAATCCATATATAACTTTTAAGGGATTGGGTAGAAAAAAATTATTGTTATTGAGTTATTAAAAAATAATTATGCCTAATATACCTGATGCTTAAACAGGAGAGTCAATACTAAGAACTCCAATGCTGAATGAGAACTTCTGGCTTATTTCCTGAAGAACAATTCAATATAAGTCAAAATCTCACAAGTCTGCCTCTCAAATGTATTATTTAATCTAATGTTAGTGACAAAGTTAACCATAAAGAGAGATTCTTTGACAAATGAAAGACAAATGAAAGAATATCAAAATTAATGTCTAGAAATAACTGAATATGAAATCCAGTTTCTTAATAGACCTGTGATATTAAGCAAGCTAGCTCACTTATCTGGGCCTCAGTTTCCACATTATAAAGAGAAATGCATTCCCACTTCTCAGGAATTGAGGAAAAGAATATATAAATGTTTCCTCTACATTTTTCCTTCTGCTAGATTCTAAGCTCTATGAAGACAAAGCACATATCTGTTATATTAATCCCAGTGCCCCAGGACCTATCACATGCCATCCTGGCACATTAAATTTGTTTATTAACTTTTATGGACTAAATCCATTAAAAAGTGGGCAAAAGACATGAATAGACACTACTCAAAAGAAGACATACGAGCAGTCAACAGACACATGAAAAAATGCTGAGCCTCACTAATCAGAGAAATGCTTATCAAAACCACATTAAGATACCACCTAACTTTAGTAAGAATGGCCATCATTAATAAACAAAAAACAGCAGATGCTGGCGAGGAGTGGAGAGAAGGGAATGTTTCTGCACTGCTGGTGGGAATGCAAACTAGTTCAACCTCTATGGAAAACAGTGTGGCAATTTCTAAAAGAATTAGAAATTGACCTTCTATGTGACCCAGCAATCCCCCTACTGGGGATATACCCGGAGGAACTCAAATCATTCTATAAAAAAGATATCTGCACACACATGTTAACTGCAGCACTATTCACAATACCAAAAACATGGAACCAACTGTTCTGCCCACCAAAAACTAGACTGGATAAAAAAAAATGTGGTACATATACACAATGGAATATTACACAGCCATTAAAAAAAGGACAAACATACGGGCTTTGCAGCAACTTGGATGGATTTAGAGTCTATTATATTCAGTGATCTATCACAGAAACACAGAACTAAGTACCACATGTTCTCACTCATAAGCAGACCCTGAACATTTACCATAATACTATAAGAAAGGGATTGGGGCCGGGCTCGGTGGCTCAACCTGTAATCCCAGCACTTTGGGAAGTTGAGGCTAGTGGATTGGCTGAGCCCGCGGGTTCGAGACCAGCACAGGCAAGTTAGCGAGACCTGTCTCTAAGATAAAATTAAAATAGCCAGGCATGATAACGCGCTTCTGTAGTTCCGGCTACTTGGAAGGCTGAGATGGAAGGATTGCTGGAACCCAGAAGGTCGACACAGGCGTGGCCGTGAGCGTGCATGCCACTGGGCAGAGGAGTGACACTCCAACTCAAAAAAAAAAAAAAGAGAAAAGAAAGGGATTGGCAGTAGTGGGATCCTGCCAGGGGAGGGAAGTGGGGGAACACAACATCAATAAGGATACCTAATCTCAAATTCAGTGAAGTAGGGACCAAAGGGAAGCCCAAACTTCGCCTGTGTGATGACCACTTGTATACCTAATCCTGAATTGTATCCCACATCTTTAAAATAAAATAAAATCAATTTTTAAAAATAATTCTTATTTACATAAAATGATTGACATCCTGATTTAAAATTTTATGTACCTATTAATTTAAAAGATCCCTAAGGAAACAGACAAGGTGATGACCACTCCATCTTATCTGAGTTACCATGTTATGAAAGTGATAAGTCAATGTTTTTTAAAACAATTTATAATTGAGACTTTCTACATTTTACTCATATTCCTTCCTTAATTACTTAATTACTCTCATTTAGTACAAATTTACTAAATTTGCAAATGTAAAAACTTCAGTATATATGCTATTTTAATCTGAGATAAATTATTTAAACAATATTGAATACTCACAGCAACAAATTGGTTATTTTCTAATTTAATGATGTCTCCCACTTTGACATTCATCCATTTTTCTTTCTGCAGTCTAAGAACAAAAACAAATCTATATTTTTTCGAGAATGGAGAAGTATCACAAATATAATCAAGAGAATGTATTCACAATGTATCATCATATAATAGAAAAAGCAGACAAGACTTTCCTAGAATATTAAATTCAAAGAGGTCTTGCATAATAAAATTATATTACCTGAGCAATGTAGGAACAAAGCCCCAGAGAGGTTAAGTCATTTGCCCAAAGATAACCAGTGAGTTAGTGATATCCCTGAGCTAAACTCTTGGCTAACTCTTGGCTGACTGCTCTTTCTACCACCCCATGGTGCCAGCTTTATGCAGCAGCTATGAAATCAATACATTCAGATACTGACATTCTTATCAAACTCTTTATGAATAAATATAGAAACATCTCCAGGCACGGTGGCTCATACATGCAATCCTAGCAAAGGCAAGAGGACTGCCTGAGTCCAGGGGTTTCAGACCAGCCTGGGCAACTTGGCAAGAACCTCCTCTCTACAATAAATCAAAAAATTGGCTGGGCATGGTGACACACACCTGTAGTTCCAGCTACTTGGAAGGCTGAAGCTGAAGGATCACCTGAGTCCAGCAGGTCGAGGGTGCAGTAGCTACGAGCGTTCAACTACACTTCAGCCTGCATTACAGATTTAGACTCCAACTCAAAAAAAAAAAAAAAAAAAAACCAGAAACATCACTCCCATTGCCTCAGAAATCTATTTAAGTGGAGGCAAAAAGTGAAGGAGGAGGCAGTGACAAGGGAGAGTTGCTAAGGGAAATAGCTAACATGCAAGTAAGTGGGGGGAAAAATTAAAATTTTGGAAAGGACAAGAACAACAATGAGTGATAAAAGAAGCCTTGGAAGACTGAATGACAAAGACCACCTACAAATCAGCACTGAGACTGAAGGACAGGCTCAGTGACATTCTAACAGGCTAAGACTAGCAGCTCAGAATAGAGAACAGTGTGGCCATCGTGCTGCACTGCTTTCTGTGAAGCTTGTGCATAGAATGGAGCCCCCAGCCCACCCTTCACCAAGTTCAAAAGGGGTTTATGATGAAAAGCGATTGTGTCCATTGGATCTGGCCCCTAGTGACAAGTTAGTCAGAGCTGCCCAAAACCAGACTGGCCCTCTGGAAGTAGACCACCTGTGGCAGTATACCGTGATGCTAATCTCCTTTCTGACATTCCCTGAAATGTAAACCAGCCTTGTTTTCCAAGTTGGAAGCCTCCGTCACACTTTTTTCTCAGAGATTCCCTTTAGGAGAAAAGACCGGGAAGAGTATGGCAGGTGTCCCCAACAAGTGAGCAGGTTAATTTCATTATGCAATTTTTAAAAAAATAACCTAATTTACTTGTTTTATAGGCTGGAAAACAGTTTTAAATATTTACACAACTGTGAAATATGCCTCACACTATCAACTCCACTGGATCACTTGGCTTAAACACTCAAAGAATTTTTCTTTAATACAGATCCAAGTACATGTTGTTCTGGAAAATTTTCAATCACAGCATTTTCATCTCTAGCCAGAATTCAGTCATTTTTCCAATGCCATACTTTTCTGTTCTTTATCTAGTTTGATGACAATGGGAGAACCTAGGAAGCCTTCTAAAACTTATTTTATGTATTTTTACAGGTATAGATTATGTACTGGTTTGTTTCTCCTGGGGATACCTCCTTTGGAACCTTAGTGACATTTCACAGCATACTGTACCTCAGTAAAAGTAGACATGAATGGATGGAGAAGGATATTGTGTCTTCATTTATAGAAATGGTGCTGCTACTGAATTGCCCAGAGTCTCTACTGAAAGTGCATCTAGTTCAGCATGAGGTTGAGATGATATTAAATTTTACTTCCAAACTCTTAGTCTTCCTATATGCACACTGTAAGCTTTAAGAAGGACTGTACAAGAAACAGCAAGCAGTAGCCCCTCAGTCTAGCACTATCCGACTGTGTCATCAATAACCTACACAATGTACAAGTGGACACACCCATCAAATTTGCAGACCACACCCAAATGAGAAGAGCTTAACCCTTCTAAAGTAAGATTATGACAGAAAGTTATTTTATGATCTGACAACGTTATCAGAAACTGAATGAAGAGTCAGAGAAAGAAGTGTAAAATAAATTATTTTAGAGAGAAGAAAGTAACACTGTACATATGTAACTAGAATTTTGCAAAAAAGAGCCTAAAGATATTGGTAAACCATAGACCATGTGAAATGTCTCAGTTAACTTATTTGAATATATACTTGCAAAACAATCAATGTGTACAATACAATCAGAGGAGCTTTTAAAATGTTATCTCCTATTCTATCTTACCAGATATATATTTTACTGAACTTAACTAGAAACTCAGAGATATATTTATTGAGCACCAACGGTCATTGCTACAGAAATACCTAAACTTACTGAGCAGGCTATAAACTGATAAAGACTTACAAATGAATTTAAATCATCTATATTTTGAATCCAACCATTTTTCTTGTCCCTCCCACTACCACCACCACTGATAACAAAACATCAATAAGACATCCCAACAGGACTAAAGGGGCAGACAGAAAATTTTGCTTTGAACCACATCTTCAAAATATTTCCAAACTTTAAAGATTTTAGCTTGTATGGCAATTGCAGGGTTTCATCATCACCCTGAAGCAATAAAAACAGACACCTCCTGGCACTCCATGAGTGACACAGCTGTTCTCAGGGCTCTATGTCATTAGACCATTGATTTCAGAGGCTGGAAACCAAGTGTTTACCTTAAGCAAGATACCGTGTGCATTGCTGAAGCTTAATGGACAGGAGGGGGGACCTTCAACGGACTCTGCAAGGCTCCTGTTATCCTTTCCTTGCTCTAATGCTCCTGGTTCCCCATCAGTGACACGGATTCCTAAAAAGAGAATTTCCTCACAAGCTACAGAAGATAATGTGTTGGGGTGCTAGTGACAGAAGATAATAAAGGTCAATAAAATTGACCTCCCCTAATTAACCAACAAATTCACTTCCACTGAACGTGGCTTCCTTAGTTTCAAGCACATGTCAGCACTATACTAGTCAAAGTATTCCCTTGCTCATATAGACTTTGTTTTGTTCACCACCATATCCTCAGGACTTAGAATAATGCCTGGTTCCTAGTAGGCATTCAGTAAAATATTTACTGAATAAATGATAAATAAATTAAGGATTATATAATTATTATTTCCAAAAACATTTGTTGAATGATAATATGTTCCTGAATACAATGTAGTAAGAAATATAGCAGCCAACACTTATTTAGTGCTTACTGCATTCCAGGGACTGTACTGACCCCTTCATGTATAAGGTTATCAATAAAAATAAATGACACCCCATTAAATATAAATGTCAAATAAACAACAAATTATTTTAAGTATAAGTATGTACATGCAGTATTTGAGACATACTTATACAAAAATATTATCACCATTTATCTAAAAATTGGACTTAACTGGAGTCCTACATCTTAATTTGTTACAACTGGCAATACTATTCATATATCTTGTCTCATTTAATCCTTACAACAACCCTGTAAAACAGGTATTATTTCTGCTCCCATGTTACAGAATACGACGCTGAGGCTCAGAGAAATTGGGACCTTCAACCTATTTTGCAATATCTATCAAAAATTTAAATGCCCACACATTTTGATATATATAAATATTCCACATTAAAGAACTAGTGATCATACACTCAAATATAAATGTACAAGAATGTTTATTGCAACATTATTTATAACAGAGAAATATTAGAAACCACCAAAACATCCATCAATAAGAATGAGATAAAATCACCTATTGAGTATGGTGGGGAGGGTATACTTAAAGTCCAAATTTCTTTGCCAGTATACAATGCAACCATGTAACCAAAAATTATTTGTACCCCCTAAAGCTATTGGAATAAAGAAAAAGTTCTTCAATTTCTCAACCAACTCATCTTTGACAAAGCCTCCAACAACAACCCCTGGGGAGAGGAGAACCTATTCAGTAAATGGTGCTGGGGAAACTGGCTGATCACATGCAGAAGAATGAAACGAGATCCCTACCTATCCCCATACACAAAAATCAACTCTAAATGGATCAAAGACCTAAACATAAAACCTCAAACTATAAGAATCTTAGAAAATGCAGGAGACACCCTTCCAGAAATTGGAACAGGCAATAAATTCCTGATCAAAACCCAAAAGCTCATGCCATAAGAGATAATATAGACAAGTGGGACCTCATCAAACTGACAAGCTTCTGCAAAGCAAAAGAAACCATCAAGAGAGTGGGGAGACAGTCCACAGAATGGGAAAAAATATTTGCCAACTGTATATCTGGCAAAGGCCTAGCATCTAAGATCCACAAGGA
The DNA here is from genome assembly GCA_963574415.1 of Tarsius wallacei. Lineage (NCBI taxonomy): Eukaryota > Metazoa > Chordata > Mammalia > Primates > Tarsiidae > Tarsius > Tarsius wallacei. Next base: position 31,679 of record CAUYQG010110284.1, on the reverse strand, counting down.
ACTTAAATGTGCTGAAAAGAAAAAAAGCAAACAGCCCCATTACAAAGTAGGCAAAAGATATGAATAGACAGTACTCAAAAGAAGACATACGAGCAGCCAACAGATACATGAAAAAATGCTCAGCCTCACTAGTCATCAAAGAAATGCAAATCAAAACCACACTGAGATACCACCTAACTCCAGTCAGAATGGCCATCATCAATAACTCAAAAAACAACAGATGGTGGAAAGGATGCGGGGAAAAGGGAACACTACTTCACTGTTGGTGGGAGTATAAACTAGTACAACCTTTATGGAAAACAGTGTGGTGATTCCTAAAAATCTAAAAATAGACCTTCCATATGACCCTGCAATCTCCCTACTGGGAATACACCCAGAGGAACTCAAATCACTCTATGAAAAAGATACCTGTACATGCATATTTATTGCAGCATTATTCACAGTAGCAAAAATAATGGAACCAACCATGCTGCCCATCAAAAAAGAACTAGATTTAAAGAAAAATGTGGTACATATACATGATAGAATATCACGCAGCCATAAAGAGAACAAAATTATGAACTTCGCAGCAACTTGGATGGACTTAGAGTCTATAATACTGAGTGGTCTATCACAGAAACAAAGAACTGAGTACCACATGTTTTGTTTTCACTCACATGCGGATCTTGAACAATTATCATAATACTATAAAAAGGGATTGGCAGTAGTTAGAAACTGCCAGGGGATGGGGGAGGGATTGGCAGTAGTGTGAAACTGCCAGGGGGTTGGGGAGGAATTGGCAGTAGTGGGAAACCACCAGGGGAGGGGAGCACACCTCATCAACAAGGGCATAATGACCGTTTTATACCTAACCCTGAATTGTACCCCACATCTTCAAAATAAAAATAATTAGATAGATGTACCACAGAATACTTATTCAGTCATTGTTCCTCTGCTAAATGGAATACAGTGCAGTCATTAAAAGAAATAAGACAGGTCTATATGTGCTGATATAAAATGTGCTCTGAGTTACATTATTAAGTTAAAAAGAAGCATGTGCAGGACATTGCAAATGCATGGTAAGATTCTGTATTTTGAAACAAGGATATGCCTACACATATATACATTTTTACATGCACAGAAAATTTCTTGAAAGACACACAAGAAACTGTTCAGTGGTTGCCAACAAAGAAAGGAAACCAAGAGGTGAACTGGGACGGAAGGGACTTCGTTTCCATTGTATACTCTTTTATACTGTTTGAATTTTTGCCATTACATATATTGATGCTTTAATGGCCAATTGGAGAGAGGAACAGAAGGAGAAAGAAGAAATGGAAGAAAAGAAAACTTTGCCAAGGTCATATATAAGTGGCAGGTCCAAGACTCTTAATAAATCTATATTTATTGTTCTTTTTTACTTTATTTCTATGGTAATTAAGTGTTGCCTATTTAGAAAGAGAAGGGACCCTAAGGAGTTGAAGACATTTGATTATGGGAATAGTGCACACTTTTAGTGTTTAAAACCAGCTGATCCAAAAACAGCTTGCAGTCATGATCCCCCTACACAAATGCTCAGTGGACAGCAGCAGTTTCTGGTTCTTTTCAATCCCAGTACTGTCAGAGCCACACTAGAATAAAACATACAACTTGGCCCTAATCCCCTAACAACAGACTGATGAGCAGGATCTCATTACACTGAGAGTGAACATAATGCTCATATCTTTGGAATCTATTTATTTTGAAGAATACAGATGTTTCTCTCCTTTTTCTCCCTTCTTAGTGAAACGCTTTCTCTGAGGCACAATTACACGGGGAGGTCTGTGTTCAGCTGCTGAAGATGCTTTCTCACCAATCTTCCAGGAGGGAAGGTTGGGAAGAAGGAAAGATGATGAAAAACATAGTCCTGCAACATGGATAATTTAGTTTTACAATTTGCTGAGGAAAAGTAATCAATGTTATAGATGTCCTGCTTAATTTATATAAATCCTTATAAATCCTATTGTGCATTATTTGGATGCAGAAATACACACACAATTTAGCCTTCCTATTTTGAAAACAAAATGATCCATTTACTTACTATTTTTTACCTAAACAATAAGCCTGCCAATTGTTGTGCATACAATGTATTCTTTCATCATTCCCCTAAACTGAAACCCTCCCCCAAGCCAGTCTAAGACACTAGCTCTTCCGTCTGTAAATTCTAAGTCGGATTCAATTAGTAAATAGCTAATAGATTATAATCCTACAAGGAACTCAGAAGAAAATTATTTCTGAGGAAGATAATCACATCTGCTCTTAATTATGAATGCTGAAGGAAATACTTTAGCATGATCATGGAGAAAAACAGAGTTATTTAGGTCTAGGTGGGACTCCTGGGTAACAGATTCAGGAGATTTGTGTATAGGAAGTTGATTGGCAAGTCTTTCTGGGATTAACACCTGTGAGAGAGTGAAGGCAGCAGAGCTGGGCAGAAAAAGGAGTTGGGCCATGGACACAGTCACAACAAAGGCCTCAACCATGCCCATGGGAAGCTCTGGAATTGAAACGGGCCTTCAGGATTAGATCATGTGGGCCAGGACTTTATATGTGTCATTCAGTCATTGGATGCAGGATGATACCACGAAGGAGGGATGACCTTAAGCAAAACACTCCTCAACCAAGGGTGATTCCCAGAGAAGGCCAACAGATGAAGATTGTATGTGGACAGCACTTCTGATAGTTGGGAATACATATTCTCAGTCCTAAAGGGGGATGTGGATGGCATCTGCTGCAAACTGACAGCCACTTCCCAATTTTGCTATTGACATGTTCTTAAAATTATAATATTCCTTTTTAGTTGTTAGCTGCTTCACCTTTCTATAAAGTCAATATGAGCAGCTACTGTCAATTATTGTGCTTCCCCCATTCAATTTTAAAACTTGTGCAAAAAATCTGTAGAATCTTGGGTCATCCAATTCACCTCCTCTTCCAATAGTTAGTAAATAAGGTTGGGAGTTATGTTTCTAATACTTGTCCATTAAAATTATTCTACAGATAATCACTGACTATACAAATAGCCTAAGAATAATATCTACAGAAAAAAAATCACTGTTCCTGAAATATCCCTTATATAAAGAACATGTTTATTGAAAAAATGTGCAATCACTTTAGCCTGAGTAGGTCATCATTCTCGTCATCTAAGTAGCCACATCTTATTTTAAGAAATCAGAGAAGTTGCTCTTGACAGGCTCAATCATTTTTTTGGGGGTGGGGGGACTCGCCCCCAAGGAAGAGTTTCCAATTGAGAAGAAAACCTGAAGAAAATCTTAGTTCTGGGATTAAAGGTCTATATTATATTTTTCCATTGCTTTTAGTGATAGTCTCAATCAATGTTAAGAGAGAACCAAATGTCCATTAAACCAGAAAAAACGTTAGTTGCTTAACGTGTCAAGTAATAATATAAGCCATACCAACATAGACTAAGCAAAGGAGTCTCAGTGGTGTGATCTGGTTTGCTCTAGTCAGAGAACCTAATGCTCCAGAAATAGCATTTCTGATTTTGCAGCACAAAGTACAATCAAGGGTATCACTTAAAAATCATGAGTTTATTTACTCACTAGATTTGCAGTCATATTAAGTCCTAAGTACTTTTTGGTAAATTTTTAAAACATCACTTCAAAGTAAGTTATTAATAATTGTCATCCTGAGTTCTTCAGAAACAGGGTAACATGTAAGTAGAATTCTTAATTACATGATCACTCACTGGCATGTGCAATATCATCACCCTTCATTAATGAGTTCAAGACCATTCTTATCTGTATAAAATAAGCATTCAGAGGAGATACTCTGCTGAGTATCAGGGCTACAGGTGGAATTGTATACAGATTGGTAATCAAAAAATCTACGGACTAGTGTGGAAATATAAGTCTGACTCTTAAATAACCACAGCTAAATCATCCTTGTCTTCTGATACCTGGAATATGTGGATATTCTTCCAGTCAACAATGAAGAATACCTGTACTTCAGGAGAATGACCTCAGTGTTAAGATTGTTTGCCATATAGCTGTCATCAAAAGTCCAGTGAGAAAATTGATAGCCCAGAGAGACTGTCTAATAAAGGATATATTAACTTTCATTTCTCAAAATATTCCAAGCTTTGTCCCCATAAATAGTGAGCTCATCAGAAAACTATATGCCTGGACTGTATTAATCTGGTCCCTCTAGGCTTGTCTTCTCAGAATCATGACTTAACACCATGCCAACAGATTTTAATCAGGATTTACTTATGATTCTAAGTAAAATATCCCTACTTTCTGAAGCTTCAATCATTATGTCATTCATATTTCTCTTAGGACCAGAATAAATCTTATTGCTCACAATTACTAGAATATTTTCTTCTATTGGACCATTAGTTTTGCACCTTCACACCTTCATTTTGAGGAAAAACAAAGTTCAAAGCAATGTTTTAGAGCTATGGATGACAAATCTTAATGAATTGTTTAAACAAAAACTAGAAAATTTTATAGTAAGACTCTGTCCTTTGAGGATGACATTGTGGGGAAAATCTTGATATTTGAAGACACAAAATTCTGTTCAGAATGGAGCAGAAGTTGGAATTAAATTTTTTTTAAATCCTTACAGTTAAAGAAGAGAATACTGGCCTCTTGCTTATAAAGGGAATGATGTAGTGGAAAAAATACATATTCTCACTCATAAGTGGACCTTGAACGACTATCATAATACCATAAGAAAGGAGTTGGTAGTAGTGGGAAACTGTCAGGGGAGGGTAGGGGCGGGATTGGCAGTAGTGGGAAACCACCAGGGGAGCGGGAGCACACCTCATCAACAAGGGTACCTGCATAATGAACATTCGTATACCTAACCCTGAATTGTACCCCACATCTTTAAAATTAAAAAAAAAAATTTTTTAAGGAAAGAATACATATCATAGAATCAGAAAACATAGACTTGGGTCTAAGCTTCACCACCTAGATCCTACTTCTTTTCAAGTCCTTCATTGCTGACACCCAAGTTCATGGCATCACCATCTCACCTGGACAACAGTAGGAGATAAAGTTTCACCCTCGTTCTGCTCTTGCCTCTCTCTGCTGTCCATTATCTACACAGTAGTCAAAAAAATATTTTGTCATTCATATAATTTTCCAGCTTAAAGACCTTCAATGGCTTCTCATTACATTTAATATAAAATTAGAATTCTCCACCACTAACTACAGAGATTGGCTCTTGCCAACCCCTTTATCATAATACTCTAGTCACAGGAGACATCTTACTTTCAGGTACATTTCCGCTTTGGAGCTGTTATACTTGTTTCTTTTACCTAAGATCTTGGCGTGGTTAGCTCCCTCCCACCTCAAGGGGTCTTCTCTGGCCACCTAATTTAAAATAATCTCCCCACCTTCCATCCCATCACTCTCTATCCTATTATCCTATTTTTTTTCTTTGTTATACTTCTAACTGCCTGAAATCATAAAATTTATTTACATTTTGTTTATTGTCCATCTTCCCCACTCAAAGGTTGGTTCATTTTTGTCTGACCAGCTCATTTTTATATCCTTAGTATGTAGGACGGTGTCTAGCACATGTTAAGGGCTCAGTACATATTTGTTGATGATTATTTAAGTGGAGTAGCTATTTATGTGGTCACTCACACTGTGTGCTTAGCATAGCTAGCACCAAAGCTGACATGAGTAACAGTTTCACCTGGCTGTACCTGCTGGGAAGGCCCTAAGAACGTAGAACAGAGATAACTGCAAAGTATGGAAAGAGGGTAGGGACAGAGTGAATCACTGCAGGGCAGAGCGTAACAGTTTAGAGAATAAAATAAGAAAGAAAGTTTTTTCAAAAGATAAGAGTGGAATACAAAATTGTATGTATTGCATGGGCTCTTTTACATATATGCAATAAACAAACTAATACAAGAGGAAGATATTTTCTATAAAAAGTAGACATTTTTACTTTTGAGTTTTTTTACACTTTTAGTTGATGAATTTTATATAAAAACTCACTTCTAGAAAGACTCCTTTGTATCCCCCGACTCAGGCTGGCCTAAATACTTCCTCTTTAGTGCTCCCACAGCAGCCCATGAACACCTCCAACATCAGATACATTATACTGAAACTATCCACTTGGTTGTCTCTCTTCACGACAAAATGTGAGTCATGAAACCAGAAGTGGTGTGTTAATCATCTATGGCACTTAGAAGGTACTCAGTGTTTGGGGAACTAAGACAGGCCTAAAGATTCCTCAGGTTCAGAGCAGGCATGCTATGACTGGTCTTAATAGTTCTAGGACAATAACTCAAATGGTCCCAACAATACTGGTCTATTATTGAGCCCTATCAGACTTTCCAGTTCAAGCCAATAGGATTGGAGTATAAACAGGAACTGCAACACTTTCCCCTGGCTCAACCTAGGACATGATCTAGAGTGTCCAAAAAAATCCACTATTCCAAGATCTGTCAGAGCTAGATAAATCTAGCTTCTGCTGAAGATCCTAACACATTTGCTGCCACATGCCCCACTGACCACAGCTCTGTAAGTCCCTGGGACATGGTCAAGCCTTAGGCTTGGGGTTGGTATATCAAGTGGTAGTTCCATGTCTCATATTTTACAGAGGAATGATAATGGCCTTCTAATGTAACCCCTTCATTCTCTTTGGTATTACTCAAATCCAAAGTCTCTAGGTTTTTTTCCTACTCCCTGAATATACCTATATGATCTTTTTTTTCTTTTTTCTTTTTTTTTTTTCTTTCTTATTTTATCCTGGAGTAAACTCTAATTTTCTCTACTAGGAAGATGAAACTGTCTGCCAGAAAGTTGCCCTTTGAATCACTTTTCAGAAAACACTGTGCATTGTGTGCTCCACCCAGCTCTGGGATTAAGTTTTTCTGCTTCGTAGCAATGACAGGCTGGCCTCACACTCCTCCAAGCCCTCTCTGCTTTCTAGCTATCAAGGAGTTTCAAGATCTTATAATCTTATTTATAGTCTATTTTTAAAAGGCTAAATATATGTATGAGTAACCTTCTCTCTTCTGAATTTTTTTCCCAATCGCAAGAGCCACTACTGGGAACCGTATTTTCAACTTGATTAATCAGGCGATTTCATGCCAGGGATGGTGGCTGTAATTTGGGTAGAACTTATATTAGTTTGATATTATCAGAATCAGGTTTGAAACTGAACATTAACAAGTCTGCATGCCAATTATGAGCATGTATGCTACAGTCCTTTGCATATTTGTTTGCAAAAACTTTAATCCCTACATTTTTAGACACCTGGTACTCTAAAATGTTCTCTATTTAATAGGGCCTCTGTTGAATATTGTTTTCCTATCACTCTTTATATCTCAACTTGTGTTGCTTCTTTTTCATCCTTAGAAGGAGAGTGAGAAAGGAGATACACAGCAAGGATACAATTTAGAATAAAGGGAAAAAAAAACAGAATCTGAAGATATTCACCAAAACAAGATGAAAGTCTCCGCACTTATAAGAATTGAGACCAAGGCAGGGAGGGGAAAGTCTTTTGAAGTTACTTTCTATCGTAAAGGATCAGATGAAAAAGAGAAAGCCCAACAAAGAAAACAGGACATATGCTGAAAAATATTTCTCAAAGTGCGAAGCGATACTGGAGTACATTAGTTGTCCGATAGGGTGCACACAGAGGAAACTGTGCCCCTTGTCTTGTTTTTCATTTGTCTTGTTCTCACTGGAAAATTATGTTCTATAGTTTTTTTAAAATATTAACAAATATTTGTATCACCCAGGTTTCAGGAGGAAGGGCCAAGAGAAAGAAAGTAAATTTTTATTAAAGTCGTGTATCTAGCAATTTAACTCATGGTACAGTGACCCTAAAACCTATCTCTAATAAAGAAAACATTTGCAGATCTGAGTTCTCAGGGGGTTAAGTCTGGATTTGTCCAACCTGGGTTGATGGAGAGAGTAAACAGATCCTGTGATACGGTAATTTCCAACAGATACTTAATAACCAAGTCTAGAAAGAAGAAAAAACAGCTCTCCCTTTTGGCAGAAAGCTTTAGGTTTTTGTTTTGCTTTTTTTTTTTCTTTTTACATTTTAAAACTATTTACAGTTCATATGGTTTCCAGATCTGCTCTCCAGAAGCGAGGGCATCATCCCCTGCCTGAGTCTCTCAGCACTCCACATGCGATTGCTCAGGCAGCCAGCCAGATGAGCATTCAATTTGAAAATGAAGCCTTAAATTTAGCAGTGTGAAAGGGGAAACATGTCAGAACACAAACGCCTGGAAAGAGGCAAGGTAACCAGATGAAGCCAGCTGGGTGAGCACAACTCACCAGCCTGGCAACCCAGGAAGTGCCACTGGGAGGAAAACATCCCCCACAAATTCCAGCAAGGCCACCTCTACTTCTCCACCAGAGTGTCTAGGGCTGCCCAGGTTCCCACATTTCTACTTGTCCGATTTGCTGCAACCTGGGGCAGCTAACAAATTAAACACTCAGCACTGCTTCAAATTCTATCTTGAGATCAACTAATTCAGAAATGAAGTCCTTCCTTTTCTTTAAATAGCAGACACTGTCCCAAACACATTAAGGTCCAGGGGTGGCAAAGAGACTCCCAGTAACACAGAACACTAAGATTAAGGATAGGCTTGGTATCCAAGGACCCCACATTCTCAGTGGCAACGATAGCAGATAGCAATGTACAAAAACACTCAATAGGCTGGGTGCGGTGGCTCATGCCTGTAATCCCAGCATTTTGGGAGGAGGAAGTGAGAGGATTGCCTGAGCCCAGGGGTTCGAGACCAGCCTGGGCAACTTGGCAAGACCTCATCACTACAATAAATCAAAAAATTAGCCAGGCATGGTGGTGCATGCCTGTGGTTCCAACTACTTGGAAGGCTGAGGTGGAAGGATAGTCTGAGCACAGCAGGTCGATGCTGTGGTGACTGTGAGCATGCCACTGCACTCCAGGCTGAATGACAGTGAGACTCTGACTCAAAAACAATAAAATAACATAACAAAAATATGCAATATATAGACACTGCCCCATGTGAGCTGCAGGGAAAAAGTAGTGGGAACATAAAAGATATTGTTTTTTCCTCAAAATGATTTCTTTAATTCACTTAAATCTTTTGCTCACCCATCATATAATTACTGAGTTATCAATGGCAGGCTAGACACTGTTCAGCTGGTGATGAGAATATAGAGATTGTTTCAACCTCATGTAACTCACAGCAGTAACAAGGACAAACAGACAAGTACAGCAACAGGCTGCCACCTCTCCCCACATCTACCTCTCTGCCTTGGCATTTCCCCTATGCAGCAAGCATGAGATTTTCCAAAGAAAAACTCTTCCATGTAGTCCCCCTGTTCTTAGGGGGAAAAAAAAAAACATAGTCCTTTTTTTTTTTCTTTTTTTTTTTTTTGAGTTAGAGTCTCACACTGTCACCCAGGCTGAAGTGCAGTGGCACACTCAGGCACCCCAGCATCGACTTGCGGGCTCCAGCGATCCTTCTGCCTCAGCCTTCCAAGTAGCCAGAACTACAGGCCACGCTACCACAACCGGCTCATTTTTTTGATTTATTGTAGAGATGAGTTCTCGCCAAGTTGTCCAGGGTGGTCTCGAGACCACAGGCTCAGGCAATCCACTCGCCTCAGTCTCTCAAAGTGCTGGGATTACAGGCTGAGCCACTGACCCCAGCCAAGACCCCTATTCTTAATGTAGCCTTCAAGGCCCAACAGGGTCTAGCTTCTGATGGCTTTTTCAGCCCTATCTTCCCCCTCACTTCTCTCAGCCTACTCTCTGGGCTTCTGTCACTTAGTTCCTTATAATCACCATCTTCCTTCCCTCCACAGGAGCTTTACACATGCTATTCCCTCTGTCTAGAATTCTCCTTGCCATTCCATTGCTCCCACTCCCATTACAACCTTTGCCTAGTTAACCACTAGTTGTCATCATGTTCTCAGCTCAAATGTACTACTTCCTCAAATAACCCATTCCTAAACTGCTTTATCTCACCTCTGTCAAACCCCCGCCCCCTCCCACACACAAAAATCTTTTTTCAGAACCAGATTCTTTCCTTTAGCAGCATTTGCCTTGGTTTGTAATTATACACTATGTAGCATGACTATTTTATTCAATCTATTTCCCTGACCAGACACTAACCTCCATGACTACAGAGAACGTGTCTGCTTAGGTTCACCTGCATTTCCAGAATCTAACACAGTGCCTGGTACACAGGAAGGACTCAGTCAAGACTGAAAAATACATGAAAGGTAAGGAGACTATTATGACACTGTGCTGTGATCGAGTATGGTATGTGCTATGATAAACATGAGCACAGAATTTGTGGAATAACTGGTTAAAACATTGATTGTGGTAGTCTCATGCTCTGAAATGTCTCCTGACACTTTTTGCTACAATTCCTTTTATCTAGAATACTACATCTTCATTATTGGAAAATTCTGCAAAGTTCCTATTCTTTCCCAATTCATTTTGTAACTTTCATATCCAACTCTCCTTTCACCATCTCTGTTGTTATTATCATCATATCTACCCTTATACTTCCAAACTCCCCTTTTTTGTTAAATATTTTTATCCTTTAGAGTCATTGATTTCCCTTCTTTGGCTCCCAATCAACATGCCAAAGCTGAAGATGATCATAGATGCACAGCGTTTAAAGGCTAGGAGGGACCTTGAAACATTTGGCCCAGTGGTGCTCAAACTTCAATGAATGTGAAAATTCCATGAGGTGCTTATTAAAAATAGAGTCCCAGGTCCCACACCCAAAAGTTTTGATTCAGGAGGTCTCAGAAAGAGCCCATAAATCTGCACCTGGGGTGATTCAGAACCAGGCAATTCTCTGACCTCACTTAAGGAAACAGTATTCAGTCCAGCGATGCCCATGGAGGCCCTTCAAGGGCTACCACAGAGAGTGACAGGGCAGCTGAAAGCACTTTCTCTGGGCTCCACAACACAGTTTCAGCCTGAGCAACAATACTTACTGTATTTGTTCTGTATACTGGGTTTCCACATAAGATTTCATTTGGAAAGGTATCTGCTGATTGAAAAAGGAAACATTTGAAAATAACTGGTATCCAACCCCCTTGTTTTATAGATGAGAAAACTATGGCCCTTGGTCCTCAGTCATGTGGCCAAGGCGTGACAGAGTCAGAACCCAGATCCTAGCTTCCTGACACCAGACTAGTGGGCTTTTCCCAACACCCTCCTGCCTCTTGAGGTAGAAAGACAACAGAAATTCTCATGGCTGTGTTGCCCAATATATTACATTATAGCAGCCTATATATTAAAATGGCACTTGTGATGGACCACACTTCATCAGAGGACATAGTTGGAGAGATAGGTGAGGAATGACTCATGCTAGTTTTTCATCCAGCATGTTCTTAGCCTCCCTCTGGAATAAGTCTGTGGAGATATAGTCATTCTCTGTGGCCTGATCTCTTTCCTGGTTTTCCACTGTTCTCCCTGGCCTCTCATCACACCATTCAATTAGCTCTTCAGTGGTTGATCTTTGCTGGGGGACAATTCTTTCAAGGATGATTCTGAAACAATAATATCCATGCCACCAGCCTCTAAAAACATGTGTTGGTGTCTCCCTCTCACCATGTGTGTACACCCGAGGCACCTCATGCTTCCTCTTATCATGGCACTCACTGCTGTAAAATAACAGTCTGCTTACTTTTCCATCTCTTCTCCTGGACTCCAGACTCCTTGAAAGAAGGAACATGGGTCTTAATAATCCCTTTGTATTTAGTACCTAGTATAATGACTGGTACAGAGAAGTGTTACATAAATGTGGGTTGGATGGATGTTAAGCATAAATCTCTGCCACTGCCACTACTCTCAATGCCCCATAAAACACCAAATTCATGTCCCTGATGAAGCCCTAGCACGTGTTGATTGACACAGAGCAAACTAGAATATCTGAATGAAACATGTCTCCTGTTGCCAACATAGCCCCTTAAATCTTCACTGCCATTTAAGTGTTCTCCTCCATGAAGCCTTCTCCAATCTTAATCCCATTTAATACTTAGCTTTTCTTCTTATGCCCTACAACTCCCCCAGCTAGGCTTAACATTGGACATTAGGCAAATAATTCAATATGTGTTTATCGTGAAGGAATGCTTACTTATTTTCCAAAGATTATAGAAAACATACATTATTGTATCATTTACAGTAAGTCATTACTTAATGTCACGCATAGGTTCTTGCAAACCATGATTTTAAGTGTAAGGAAATATGACAAAACCAATTTTTTCTCATCATTCTAATGAAGCAACTTTGAACTAAACAACACTATTCAATGACCTGCTGTACACATTTCACTTAAAGTCAGTTTCCAAGAACATGTCAGTGATGTTAAGTGAAGACTTATTGTATTCTCCATTAGGAAACACAATCAGCTTTCTTCATATCTTCAAAATCTATCCTATCTCCACCACTGGAGTCCATTTCCTTCTTTCTACAATGTTCAGCATTGCTCTCAATTATACTTTCTCTTTCTTCCTCATCTCTCAGTAACTTTTCTACAATGCCACTTTTTGTATGTTGCTGACAACATCACTTTTCACAGGTCCCAAATTCCCCCAGATCCTTCTGAATCTTTAGATCTAACCTGTAAATTATTACTCTTACTTTCTATGCTATCTGCCCCATCTTTTCTTTTTCCATCTAATATTGCGCATCTAGTCCTTGCCAAAAATCAATAAATAGAGAGAATTAGAAGTTTTTCTATCATGGAATAAGGAAATAGATCTCAGTTTTTGAGGAGACTGCTCATATGTAAAGGTGGTCCAACATTCCCCTGAATCACAGCTTCAAGGCACCATTCCCAACCAGGCTCCCAAACCCTATCAAGGTTTTCTATCACCTGGCATTGTTTTGTCTGTGGAGCCTATGTACCCACAAGGACTTTTTAGAGCTACATATTCCTAACAAGATGAGTCATTTTGCTCATGTGCCTTACCTGGAGATAAACCTATCCTGTGCCATACCTGTATGACTGCATCATTATAGTCAGGAAAGAAATTATGTCTTACTTATCTCTGTATCCCCAGCATATATCATTCTGCCTGACACATAGTAGGCTTTTAAGAATTATCTTTTGAGAGAAAGAATGGACATACGAACAAGTATAGATCCTCTCAAGTAAAAACTAAAAACAAGTGAGTATTAGTTTTCTAGTGTTGCTGTAACAAATTACCACAAACTATGTGGCTTAAAATCAAATTACCACAAACCACATGGCTTAAAGCAGCAGAACTTTTTATTCTCTTACAGTTCTGGAGGTGAGAAGTTCAAAAGTCAGTGTCAGCAAAGCCGCAATCCATCCGGAGGCTCTACAGGAGAATCTGTTCCATGCCTCTCTCCTAGTTTCTGGAAGCCTCAAGTGTTCTTTGGCTTGGGGCTATGCATCTACACAGTACCTTCTTTACCGTGTCTCTTCCCTTCTCTTCTCTTAGAAAGTCACCTATGGTTGGATTTGGGACCCACCCTAAACCAGGATGATCTTATCTCAAGATCTTTCACTTAATTCCATCTGCAAAGAGCCTTTTTCCAAGAAAGGTCACATTCATAGGTTCTATCGGGCATATCTTTGCATCATTCAAGCATGACAGTAGGATATGGTATAATTGCAATTATTTTTAAAAGTAACATTGTGTGGAGAAGTAAAGAGAAAAAAGCAAAGATGGAAGGGAAGAAGAGAGGCATAAAATACATCCACAAATTAATTGTAGTTTACTCTGATCTAGGTAGTGAGATCAAGGGTGATTTCTATATTTTGTTTATACTCTTTCAAGATTTCCTAATTTTCCACACACACACAAAAACGGATTATATACCAACTTAAAATACATGGAAGAAACTAACCCATTGACACAATGTCAGGAAGTCTAAAGCAAAATGCCCCTGTAGTAAAAATTTGCTATGAGGAAAAATTAATGAGAGATAAGTAGTTAATCAACAAAGCTGTTAAAACATTTTCGGTTTGGTACAGACAACATTTCAGCTCTGAATGAAATCAAATATATTTACTATAATATTTTTATCTCTGTTAGCTTGCAGATTTTAAGATCCTAAGAAGCCTTTACATTTTTAAAGTTGATGTTCTAACAGCTCCAAGGCCTTTGTGGTTTAGGTTTAGGTTTGTTTTTCAAAAGAATTTCTGGCCCTCCTCCCTATAACAACTAAGAAAAAAAAGGGTGCTTTAACCTATTTTTTTTATAAAAGAGAGAGGGCAACCCTTTAGGACCCCTCCTGCTGCTGGAAGCTATGCTGTCTTCCTAATAAATTCCTACTTTCTCAAAAAAAAAAAAAAAGGAGAGAGAGAGAATGGAGTTTTTAACGTTACATAGAACTTGGTGTATTTTTTACCTCTATCGTCATGTAAGATAAGTGGGTCCTGGTCATAGAAGAGCCTGCTATGTTGGTGATTAGCTGCAATGGGTTTGAGTTCAGAGCTGAGGAAGAATCAAACACTTGGAGTAATAAAGAGGAGATAAATTTGAGGGGCCCAGACACTGAGAGAGAGGAGACTGGAGCCAATTATACTAAGCACTGAATGGGGGAAAGAGACATGGAAAAAGGCCAGTAGTAGAGGAGAAGAACTTTGTTGAAGAAAAATCTTAAAATGGGATTTCACGTTGCTGGCTAAGGGGTATATGAAATAAACCTCCTCAGTTATCTCCCCCACAAAATCTGCAGTCAACTCTACCTAGCTCTCTAAGGCTTTTATGTAAGGGGGCTCTTTGAAGGAGCTTTAAAAGGAGAAAAAGGGAACAGCTAACATCTGGGTCACATAAACTCTAAAAAGGAATTAGGAGATGCCACTGAAAACTCCATGTGCAGAGTTTTGAAAGTGTTATAATTTCCTGTTATTTCAAGATGTACCTCATTTAGGGGAATAGTCACCATTTAGAAATTCAACCCTTAAAAAATTATATCCATGCAATATAATAATTGATTACAATGGAAAATCGTTTATAAAAACTACAACAATGTCACGGCTCACGTACAGAAACCAGTCCATTGGCAGAGAGACTCTTCCATCTGCAAAGCTGACAAGCAGAAATTGCCCAAGAAATGATCAATCCAAGACTTAAGAAGTTGAAATTAATTATTGAAGGCAAAACTATTTTTGAAACACTTTTACTGTGAGTTAGCAGCATAAGTTGAAAATTAATTTTTAAACCACTTTCACTGAGTTCAAAAAGCACTGAAACTACTCTCGTTAGCTTGCTTTTGAATTCATTGTTACGGGTGTCATTGTTACTCATTCCCATAAAGAGAGTTTTATTCATGTTGTTTTTTTAAAAATCAAGTTTTTTTTTTCTTCCTCAAAATTTCCCTTCAAATCTGCAGTTCTCTTCACATAGAACCTAAATAGCTGTCCTCAAGATCCAGTGAGACCATCAAAATGTATAAGTAATCTGGGTGGGCTGAAGATAAAAGACTTAGCCAGCTGGTCCTATGCCTTGGTTTAACCACCGAAGTCTGTACTCCAATAACAAGCCCACAACAGAGACAAGATAACTCAGTAGAGGGTTCATCAGTTTTCCCATATGATCAACACAGTCCCACTCTCCCATCTACAAGACACAAACAGACACACTAAGTGTCAGCTGTGGACACTAAGTTCAATAATCTTTGGTATTTTTGTTGCAGGTGCTCGAGTAGAAAAAGAGTATACTTAAGAATAATAATTCACTCTCATTCAAGACTAACATTTTGGATGAAATCCAGCAGAAGGCAATGCCAGACATAAATCCTTCCTGGGTAAGTTTTTCCAAAAATTCAGCAGCAAATGATAGATCTCTTGACCTGTCAAAATAAAGATGGTGAGAATAGTTCCTTCAAGGCTGCCTAGAAAATCTGCTAGCCTCCCTTCTGAATCACTATCAAAATTTACTATCATAATGCTACAGACCAGAACTAATGTACATACTTCAAATTTGAGTGCTGTATAGTTAATAATTGTAATATAAAACACATTCAAATTGTTTCAGATTATGGGTTTCGGGGGATTTACATGTATCACTAATACACTTTTTTAAAGCTGAATGAACATTTGGGTGTTTTTTTTTCACCTGTGCTATATGATTAAGAAAAGATAAACTTGGATCTTGATGGTGGTGTTCTGACAGTCACCCACTGAGGAAACCCCATATTTATTGGAACTGAAACTTCCCAGGACTCGGGCAAGATACCCAACCTGATCCTGCTCACACTTTAATCCTGGATACACTGATGAAGACTGTTTTCTGAGTAATAATGCTTCAAGTTCTAATTACATAATATAGGAAATAATGGATTAATATAACCCTCCTAGGTGAGTTTATAAATAAGTCACAAAAACCCAGTCTTGTGGAAAAGAGTGACCCTATCAATTTAGGAAGATCAAGAAATTATATTTTAAAGTTGAAAATATATTAAAACAATAAAAAATAGATAAATGGTTATGTGACTCATGAAACATTAATTCAATTAAATGTTATGCAGCCCTAAAAAATTATGTGTATAATAAAGGTATTTCAGATCTATTGTAAAGAGTAAAAAAAAAAATTATGTGTATAAAGACATGGGAAATGGTAATGATATGATGTGAAGTAAAAGCAGAAGTATAAAAATATACATTCATGATTGTAAGACATTCTCGGCATGGAAAAAAGAAAGGAAATACAAGAAAATAGTAACAATAATTACTTTTGGCCAGGCTCGGTGGCTCAGCCTGTAATCCCAGAGCTTTGGGAGGCTGAGGTGAGTGGATTGCCTGAGCCTGCGGGTTCGAGACCCGCCTGGGCAACTTGGCGAGATCTCATCTCTACAATAAACCAAAAAATTAGCCGGGCGTGGTAGCGCACGCCTGTAGTTCCAGCTACTTGGAAGGCCGAGGCGGAAGGATCACCAGAGCCCAGCAGGTGGAGGCTGCGATGGCCAGGAGCGTGCCACTGCACTTCAGTCTGGGTAACAGAGTGAGACTCCAACTCAAAAAAAAAAAAAAAAAAAGCAATAATTACTTTTGAATAGTGAGAAATGAATGTTATTTTCTTCCTTATATTTTTTTTTCCAAACTTCTTTTAGTGAATCTAAGTTGCTTTTACAATGGAAAAAGTGTATATACTAAAGAGAAATTGAGAAGAAATTTTAGTCCTAATATCAAGTGGGAGTCATCATTTAATCAAACTGGAAAAGCAATTAAACAAAAAGAAAAGTTGTTCTCATTGAGATAGTATATTTATGTGAATAACTATGCAGCATCTAGAAATACCAGACTTGAATAGTGCAGAGACAATATTCTGCAGTAGTTAAAAATATATATCCTACCTCTCCCCCATAATATATGCAATTTCCAAAAGAAAAACGAATGAATAAAAACTGAAGAGAACAGGTCTGTGAGAGCTTGGGAGATTTAAGCAAAGTTTACCAATGCTCAGGAAAGCATAAGGTAGAATGTGTTACACAAAAAGCTGATGGTCAAGTGTAATCTGAAATCTAGAAGTGTCAGGGAAACATCCAGATTAAAGGGTAACTGCACTGGAATATCTTACCTCAGATTGTTCTCATGCAAAACGTTACATTCGGAAGATGTTAGGGAAGTAAACACATTAAGAAAAAGTGATATAGACTCTATTTGTTAATAGCAACATAAATCATGGATGCTGGCAGCCTGGAAGAATAAGCAGAGAAACCTAAACTGAGTGTCAGGGGTCAGGCTTGTAGCACAGAGTTCATCTTTTTCTCTGATCAGTTGTCTCACCTGTAACTGAAGCTATGATACACAGCTGTGTTGTCCAATAGAACTAGCCTGTCAGCCACAATGTGTACTTTTGTAAATTTCCTAGTATTACATTCAAAAATATGTAATTTTAAATTTCCTAGTCCTACATTCAAAAAATAATTTTAATATAAACTGAGTTTTAATAATATATGTTATTTAATTCAATGTATTTAAAAGTTATAATTTCAAAATGGAATCAATATAAAACAAATTATTAATGAGGTAGCTTACATTCTTTTTTGGTACTAAGTCTTTGAAATCTTGTAAGTACCTTTTACTTACAGCACACCTCAATCTTGACCAGCACATTTCAAGTACACAGGAACCATATATGGCTAGTGGCTGCATAATTGAGCAGCAGAAAGTTCCACATTCCTTTCCATGTCTGAAATTTATGACTAGAAATGTTGATGGAATAGGACAACAAAAATTGAAAATTGCATGAATATGTGAAGGTCTGCAAATGATTCAGCACCAAGGAAAATACATGTAATGGGAAAATAAATAAAAGATGAAAAGTTTAAAAATTAAAATTTGAATTTCTGAGGGAAATAACAGCATAGCAAAGTAATTATTAATTGGCCAAGTGTTTGACTAAAAATGTGAACCTTACTACAAAAAAATGTAAACTGCATTACAGAATTGTCCTTTATAAGAATGTGTATTATGGGAAAAACTATACTTACCATTTGAGAATAAACAGAATTCCTTTTCTTGAGTGTCTTTTAAAATTATAATGATATAAACATAGAGTGATAGATCTGGGTAAAGCGATGGCTACCATTAGAGGTTCTTAACCCTGTCTGCATATTTGACTCATATTGGAAACCTTAAAAACCCCAAGATGTCACCTCCAAGACCCTCATCTAATTGCTCTGAGATATGGATAGGACATTGGCATTTTTTTAACTATCCCAAGTGATTCTAATATGACACCCAGGTTGAAGAGCATGGGATTATGTGACTCTGCAGGATCCCTCTCACTTGCCTCTCACCTGCCCAATTGCTTCCATGGCCACCAAGGATTGTTAGTACAACTTGAGAAAAAGTCTTCTTTTTGAAACATTTGAGTATCTATTGGCATTCACAGATTTAGTCAGCAAACAATATTTAGTAACCTAGTGATGAGAATGTATACTTCCTACGCAGCAGTCACGTTAATTTCTACAATACGGAATCATGCCACCCCTATTTAATTTTACAACAAAAACATCAAAAGATTTTACCAAAGGCTAATATAACACCCTTTTTTCAGCATTTTCACATATTACAACAATTTTCAGATGTAGATTTGTCCTAATATGAAAGGAATGGAGTAAGAAAACAAAACATGAAACTGAAAAGGAAGGTTAGAAGGAAAGTATTTCACTTCCATAATTACCTTGTGGCTTGGGTTTACAAGGTTCAGCATTACAGCTTACATGATGCTAAAAATGCTCCAAGCACTGAGAGTGTGGCTATATGTGTATCCACATATGTATATACATATAGTAAACTACATATATATTATATAATGATGTTTATATTTATATACATTGTATACAAAGCCCTTCAAACACAAAATGACTAAGGAAGACATAATCAGGCCACAAAGTCCACACTTACACATTGCATCATGAGTGGGTAGAAAAACTCTAATGTAGGCTCTTATTTGCCATGGAATACTGGACCAGTCATCCTTTTCTGGGGCTTGATGGGAGCTCTGTTTAAAAATGGGAGCACTATTATTCACACTTGGGATTTTATGAGCATTAAACAGGAGAGCACTGGAGCCTATAATGGTTGTTGCTCAATAAATACATGTTGAATCTGAACATAGTCACCCACCTTCCTTGCTTCTGAGCACAAGAGAAGGAACACCAGAAGCCCAGAGGAAAAATGGTTGCCCAAAGTCACACAGTAGTCACTTACATGAACCCAGGTTTCCTGACTGGTACTTTCATTTCACCACCTTCCTCTCAGGGACCTTCTCCCCAAAGCTGGCTAGACCTTGCCTCCTTCCAGGACAAGTCAATGGCTCCTGTCCTAGCATGAAGACCCTAAGCTCAAGACCTTTTGCCAGAACGACACAGGGGAAGCCACAAGCACGTGGCAGTACCCAACCCAAGGTGACACCCACCCCTCAGCAAACCTGGACTCCCAGGGCCCCTGGTCCCCTCCAGCCTTTTTTTTTGATACCTGAATCCTGACCCACAGATGCCAAGGATAGACCCAAAGCAGCTGTGGACTTCATTATGTGTTAACTGCTGACTTACATCTGCTTCCCTAGAATCAGATCCTGAAATAAGGGTTCACGAGCAAGTGATTCATAAGAATGTACTTCCGGAAGAAACTGGTAAGGTAGATGAGGAGTAACAAAGGAAAAGGAAAGAAGTCAA
Source organism: Tarsius wallacei (assembly GCA_963574415.1). Classification (NCBI taxonomy): domain Eukaryota; kingdom Metazoa; phylum Chordata; class Mammalia; order Primates; family Tarsiidae; genus Tarsius; species Tarsius wallacei. Next base: position 11,552 of record CAUYQG010110284.1, on the reverse strand, counting down.
GCAAGAGCATGATTGCAGGCAAGTTCTATTCTCAGCCTGAACTCAAAGGGCGCTCGGGAATGTAAATTACACTTCATAGTTTGTCCAACCTGTGGCAGGGGAGCTGTGCTTCCATACTGCTGCAAGAACTGGTCATTAGTTCCAACATCCCAAGGGCAATACTCTGAAGAAGTGGTAGGTGCAACCTCTTAAAAGTAAGACACACAAGTGCTTGGGGGTGAACACAAGAAGACAATAGAGACCTGGGAAGAACCCTAATAGCATCCTCTACAACTACCAGCTCAAAAGAACTTGAAGCTCCCTGTGCTATCTTAGATCCGAACTTATTTGATTCCCCAAGAGTTGAAGATCCAAAAAGTAAACAGTTAGTCTCCATAGCCTCAGCACATTCTGCAGAAACTACTCTTCCAGGCACTAGGATTGGCTAGTGATGGGATTTAGCAAAATGTCACAGAACAAGCTCCTCTGGTAGATTGTCCTCTCAACAAGATACTCGCTATACATCAATTTGAAAATTCAACACACTGTGGTAGGCTCAAGAAACATATGACTCATGCCCCAGAGGAGCTCACAATTGTGGGTAGTCTCTCAAATGAAAATTTTTGCCAGATATTTCACTGAATCCTAAATAATGCCCCGTTATCAATGATATATGCTTGTCCCTTCAATTTGGCAGCATTGGCAACAATACATTTCAAGACATCATGCCATATTGAGTTACAAAGAGATGCTATCTCATAAGGAATTCACAAAAAGCTAAATGTAACCACAACAAAGTAACACTAACACAACTTCTAATAATAATAATGATAGTCACCATATGTGGGAGATATAGTCATGGAATTTCTGAATATCTAAGTTACTGGATTAATTCCATGACCCCCAATAGACACCCCAATGTCTGCCATTATCCAAGTATCATCACAAAATTTAACTGGTAATTTGAGAGACACTAAAAGATATTCTAGGGCTATTAATTCAAACTCATTGCATAGCTATGTGTTTGCAACACACTTTATTGAGATAAAATGAGTAATGAGATTGTTTATCACATATACCTTGTGGAATTTGTCATATTATAGTAATGCCAAATCTAACACCCAGTCAGAACTTCAAGACCTGAAAAAGCCAAGATATGCAACAGTACTGCTCAAGTCCACACATCACATTAACTCACAGTCATCACCTCTTAAAGTAATAATAAAGCTATGTAGAGAAGCTAACAAACTTCACCTGCACGATGACCACTTATGTACCTAACCCTGAATTGTACCCCGCATCTTTAAAATAAAAAATAAATTAAATTAAATTAAATTAAAGGGAAAAAAAAGAAGCAAACAACACACCAGATGCTGAGCCAGGTATTTAACAGTAGTTCATTTAACTTCCTCAGCAACTCTGTCCATAGGAGAGACCCTATTATAACCCCATTTTACAGATGAGGAATCTGATGCTCACAGAGACTAAATAATACTTGTCCGAGACTGCAGACTTATTCAGGGTAAGATGAAACTCATACTTAAGTCTTTCTGAGTGAAAAATACATGTCTTTAACATCACACTATGGGGGCAACAATTCAAAACCTGCTAACCTGGAAATGAGCCACAAGGTTCCAGGTATATTTATGGCTTGTCTATGTCACACCAGGATCACACATTCCAAGGTTCTGTCTCTGCAACTATGGTTTTAGATTAAAATCATTTTCCTTCACTGTACTTTAAATGCCATTTTCCAAAACAAGCCAATAAAGAAAAACGATAGGCATTCATTATGTTGTTAATAATTAGTCAACATTTTAGTTATAGAAAGAGATTACTTCAAGCCACCAATTGTCAAGCCCTCTTTCTGGGTACCAGAAATTTTAATAACCCAAATAATGCATTTCTTACTTGCTGTTGACGAGCACTTCAGACTGCCGATTATTCACTTGATTATCACTCTTATGGCGAAACTGAAAAATCAAAGTGTTTGTGTGAAAACATATTAAATCATATTTTTATTAGCCCAAATAAGAACCTTTGAACTCATCTGTCTAGACAATATTGTCATTAATCTAAGATGATACTGTTTAGGCTTACCTTGAACACAGCTCTGCACGTTCTAAATCTAAGTCAAGACCCTTCTCACTAAACCTCATTCTGGATATCACCAATGAAATAAGTCTAGCCACATGCTCTTCCAATCCCCACACATGTTTATTGCTTCTCAGAAGACAAAATGCTCTTTACTCTACCTCATAGTCCCAGAGAAAAACATATATTAATTTTGATGTCTTCAACAAGGAATGGAGGCTTCCATTTTTCTCACATATGTGCTCAATACTTTATTAGAACACCATTCATTCTGTTTTATAGCTTTCTTTGAAGTCAAGAAATTACTTGTAACAACATGAATTTTTAGTCTCCAGAAATTCTAATTGTTAACAGTAATCTTATGAAATACTGAGCATTTAAAATGAAAATCAGAATGCAATACTGAACCACATTTGGTGTAGATTTGTTTTATGCCCAAGTGATTGTATTTCCTATTGTATACTCCAGTAATGTAAATACCTTACATTGCTTGCAAGAATCCAAATATTATGAGCTCTCTAGTAGACTCATAAATTAGCAACCATTCAGGTAAGTCTTTCTACATGAACTGTCAAGATCAGATAGTAAGTGCTAAAACAGAGGCAAGGGTAATATAGAGACAAGGGTAATATAGAGACAATAGTACAAACAATAATGCCAATAGTAATAGACTGTGATAGAAACAAAGTTGAATAAGTTAATGACTATCACCAGTAAAAAATAAGAAAGCAAAGCAAGTTGTATTTGTTAACATGAAAATCATTTATAATATTGGTAGAGAAGTAAATTAAGTTGGCCCACCCATTGACATGCAAACTTCGTTCTACCAGTAGAACAATAGAACAGAACTATCATTTTATCTGAGTGTATGATTTGGTAGGGTTGCTGAATATTCTGTGTTTGCTCCTCCATATCTACACACTATTTCTCTCCACTCTGCCCTGTGCCGTGAAAACCTAGCCTCTATATTCCGTGCTCTGGCTTCTGGTTGGGTTTAGCCAACAGGTAGAAGATCAGAGGACCAGAAGAGAGTGAAATGAAGGAAATTATTCCCTGGCTTTCTTCTAATTGGGTTAACAATGGTAGCTTCCCTACAGATAGCCCCAGTACCTGCAAACAGACCTCAACACTGTCTCCAGGTCTGGTCATTGCTTTTCAGGCCTACTAGTATTGCTGCATGTTGCTACAACAGGTGCTTTTCCTTGCCCACACCCTCTGTAAATGGTTCCTTCATTATTCAATTCTTGAATCCTTCCCATTTCAGTGCAAAATCTGTTTCCTGACTGATGAAAATATCCAGTTACTGAACTAACACATATCAACACAAAAATGAAAGCACATTCAAACATTAAGTGCGGTAGAATCAAAAGGAGACTTTGGGCTTAGTTCTATCTGTATATAACCTGAAAATAGTTCCCTAAATTGGCTAGCTGGACATCAGAGAAAAAGACCAATCAACTCATTCCCCAAATGCTGAGCAGCTCACCGTCTGGGCCTCAAGATGGGGCCTCTCCCATGTCTGCTCAGGCTTTACCAACGGGTCTTGGTATTGGAGCAGGATTAGAAATGGCAGGCTCATGCCCAGACTGACTCTTATTGACAATTTATATTCCAGAAATATGAAGTCTTAGAGGGGAACTGCCACCAGACAAGAAGGGAGCAGAGGACTAGCATTTATTGTACACCCACTGTGAGCCAGGTTCTGTGCCTGATGCTTTACTCATATCATCTCATTCTGTCTTCCCAACAGTGCTGATATTACTGGTCACATTATACATAAAAGGAAAGATTCAGAGAAGGGGTTTGCTTCAGATCACGCTGCTAGTACATGGTAGGGTAAGGTGTCTTTCTCCAAAGCCCATGTTTTCTACTCTACCATTTTACTCTTCTATGAAGTGTGACTATAATGAACAAGACCTTTAACATCAATATATGTGAACTCACATCTAAACAAGTACTATTTCCCTGAAAGATCAGATAACATGAAAAAGCCACACATTTACTCCAAAATGTCACTGCTTAAATCCTTGTTGAAATTTCCTCTCTTAGAATTACCTTTGGAGTTCATAGCACATTATTTGGAATGTCCTCTATCCTTTGAGAATGGAGCTCTATATCCTTTGAAAAGACATGAAGAGATGTTTTACATTTTAAAAAATATGTAAAAACACTCTAGGCGAGTGCCTGTAGTTGCAGCTACTTGGAAGACTGAGGCAGAAGGATTGCCTGAGCCGAGCAGGTTGAGGCTGCAGTGGCCGAGAGCGTGCTACCGCACTCCAGCCTGGGCACCAGAATGAGACTCCTACTCACAAAAACAAAAATGAAAACACTCTAGAAATCATGTCTGATTAATAATGTTCTTGATTAGGCTGAGAAATGGCATTTGTTTCCAAAGCTGGGAAGTCATGAGACTGGCTTTTTCCTCTACCTTGTATACTGACCATGAAGACAATTATATAAGAAGAGTTCCCAAAGTATCTCAAATAATGACAGGATTTGGTAGATTCCAGGGATATCCCAAGCTTACCACTTTAATGTGACGTTATTCATCAGTGTGGATGGATCCTATGTGTTTATTAAAAATTTAGTCTCAAAGGTTGTAGTCACAACATGTATCATGAAATAGGTTAGGTACTTTGTTAAGAATGAAGAGTTCTAGCCCATGTATCTTACAGAAACATGGCATATGAAAACAAATACATTATGTATATGTGTATGTGTACAATTTTAAAATCACATCAAGTTTTTGATTTATCAAAAAATTATATGTACGACAACTATGAGGAAAACATCACATAAACCAAACTGTTAAGTATAAATCTTCTCCTTTTTCCCCTACTCAACAACTCTTAGCAAGGCTGGATTCCCACTTTCTCCATGAAGACTTCCCTAATTCCCTTTCACATATCCCACCTCCACTACCAACCTACCAACTGAAGGGCATCTTCTTCCCTCAAAGAAACAAGGCACTTTGGTTTTTTTGTATTATGAATTTTATAACTTTTATTATATTACCAATAAAATTTATAACATTTTTATCTCATATTATTGTTATTCATGTACATGCTTCATCTCTTCCTACTGGATTGTAAGCTTTTTAAAGCTTCAGTTTCTTTGTCTTTTTCATTTTTGCATCCTCCATAGATCTTAGCACAAAGGGATGTGGTGAATAAGTGCCAGTGCTCTGAATCCAGATTGCCCCAGATAGACTATAATAAGTTAAACACTAGAACAATCATGAAAAAAGTCTATTAAGTCAATAATAAAGATAAAATGGAATCACAAAAAAAATACTCAATCGAAAAGTAGGCAGGAAAATAGAACAAAGAACCACTGGGACATGTAGAAAGCAATAGCAAGATGATCAATTTAAATCTAATCCTAATGATAATCACATTAAACATAAATAGGTTAAATACTCCAATTAAAAGGCAGAGATTTTCAGAGTGTATTAAAAATTATTACCCAATTATATATGCTATCTACAAGAAATCCATTTTAAAGACACATATAAGTTAAAATTGGGCAATATAAAATACAGGTATGAGCTTTGAGGAGAAGCCTGGGCTAGGAATATAAACATGTAAGTCATTGGAGTATAGATACTTATTGAGGTCGGTCATATGCAGTAACCCAGGATGGAAATATAATTTATCTAGATTTAGAATGTTTGGTTTTCCCAGGACTATATTTTAAATCTTGTCATGGGAATGACTCCTCTGGGTTATAAAACTTAAAAACTCCTATTGCCTTATACCTCATTTACTTAGATTAGTTTCCTGACTTTTGAAGCTACAGTTGATCACTCAGTAACACAGGTTTGAACTGCATGGATCTACTTATAAGTAGATTTTTTTTTTCAATAAAAATTACACTGAGGCCAGGTTCAGACCTGTAATCCCAGCACTTTGGGAGGCCGAGACAAGTGGATTGCCTGAGCCCTCGGGTTCAAAACCAGCCCAGGCAACCTGGCGAGACCACGTCTCTACAATAAAATAAAAAATAGCCGGGCATGGTAGCACACATCTGTAGTTCCAGCTACGCAGAAAGCTGAGGCGGAAGGATCGCTGGAGCCCAGCAGGTTGATGCTGGGGTTGCCTTGAGTGTGCATACCACTGCACTCCAGCCTGAGTGAAGGAGTGAGACTCCAACTCAAAAAAAAAAGGTTACACTGAGTGTGCCTGCTCTCCTGCTTCTCCTTCCTCCTCATCCACCTCTTCTGACCCTGCTATCCTTAAGACAGCAAAACCAATTCCTCTTGTTCCTCCTCCTCCTTGGCCTACTCAGTGTTAAGGCAATAAGGATGAAGACCTTTATGATGATCCACCTCCACTTAATGAATAGTAAATCTAGGCCGGGCACAGTGCCTCAAGCCTATAATCCCAGCACTTTGGGAGGCCAAGGTGAGGGGTTTGCCTGAGCCCACAGGTTCAAGAACAGCCTGGGCAACTTGGTGAGACCTCATCTCTACAATAAATCAAAAAATTAGCCAGGCATGGTAGCACACTCCTGTAGTTCCAGCTACTTGGAAGGCTGAAGCAGAAGGATCATCTGTGTCCTGCAGGTCAACACTGGGGTGGCTATGATCATGCCACTGCACTCCAGCCTGGGCAATGGAATGACACTCCAACTCAAAAAAAATATTTATTTTCCTTAGAATTTTCTTAATAACATTTTCTTTTTTCTAGCTCACTTAATTTTAAAAATACAGCATGTAATACTTACAAAATATGTGTTAATCAATGATTGATGTTATTAATAAGGCTTCTGGTCAAATGTGACTACTAGCAGTTAAGTTTTGGGGGAGTCAAAATTATACATGGATTTTTGACTGTGCAGGCTATTGGTGTCTCTAACCCCCACATGGCTCAAGGGTCAACTGTATTTGATTCTGTAACTCCTGGCATAATAAGCAGAATATGTGAGAGTACCTAATATTTGCCAATTCCCAAAACATAGACAAAGACATATGATAAAGTTAAATAACACTAGGTGAATACAGGTTGTGTTCTAATTCTGCTCTTCCACAGATTGATTGTATGATCATTAACAAATTGCTAGCTCTTTATGGGTTTCCCTCAGTTATGAAATGAGGAGAGAATCTACTTATTGAAGGCCTCTTGCTTTTAAACAGACCTTGGTTCTATGATACCTGTATTAATCAAACATAGAACAAAAAGTTTTATATGATATTGACCAAAAGAATTTCATTTAAAATTTCAAATGGATCTCCATTTTCTATTCTGAGAAGTCACAGCTTAAATTGAGACTTTGGCCGAGCTTGGTGGCTCAGTCTGTTATCCCAGCACTTTGGGAGGCCGAGGCGAGTAGATTGCCTGAACCCAAGGGTCCAAGACCATCCTGGGCAACTTGGTGAGACCTCATCTCTACAATCAATCAAAAATTAGCTGGGTATGGTAGCACACACCTATAGTTCCAGATACTTGGAAGGCTGAGGCAGAAGGATCGCCAGAGCCCAGCAGGTCAACACTGGGGTGGCCGTGAGCGTGCCATTGTACTCCAGCCTGGATGACAGAGTGAGACTCCAACTCAAAAAAAAAAAAAAAAGGAAAAGGAAAAGAAATTGAGACTGCAAGAATGCTCAAGTGCAAATACTCACATAATCATCTGTGGCATCTTTGACTGCTGTCATGGTTACCACCAGGACCAAAGGCACAATGGTGGTAAACCAGGTCAAGGAGGAGATTTCTGGAATTAGCTGAAATAAACATTTGAAATAGTTTAGAGCTTTTAAAGTCAGGAACTATATCTCCCAAATTTTGTCACTTAATTTTATAAGACTTGGCAAAAATTAATGGGGTTATATTCAATTATTTGTATAAATGTAGAATGGCTTTCCGTAATTTAAGTGTTTGCATTTGGTTATAAGACACATAGAACTGAAGTATCATTGAACTGGTTTTCAAACTACATGACCAAAAAAATGAAGTTTTTATAGCAATCTGAGAAGTAAGCTTCTTAAAATCTTTCACAGATAATGGCCTTTCCCAGTATGTTAGATGACACCTGTCTTTCTTAGCTTCTAGTCTCAACTTTTGACAATTTCACCAACTTCTCTTTTCACCCGTTCCCAAAGAGAGATTTGAGAATCTACTTTGCACCAGACTCCGCACCAGGTACTTTCCATTTATTATAACATTTGAGCCTCAGAAAATGCCATTGTGTTAGGTTCTGTATTGGAATTATTTTGCACAGTCACACAGGGTTTATATTCCATGTAAACAGCACTCCCAGTACACAACACAGAATACTACATTATGAACGGTGACCCAGAGTCAGGAAATGCTATAGACCTGGTTATCGTATTCCCATTTTATAAATGAAGTATCTGGGAGGTCAAGAAGCTAAACTCCAAGAATACACACTGCTAAAATTTGAACTTAGGTCTCTTTGACGCCAAAGTCTATTCCCTTGTGCCCACACCTCCAAAGCCACCCACCTGATAGAGACACAGTAACAGTGGACGTGATTCCTTTAGATGCATGGTTTTCAAATAAGATTCATTTTGGAGCTGTTTCAGGCAGGGAAGGGTAGGGTAGAAACAGCCAGTTGATGAAGATCAGATCCTACCAAAACAACTCTAACCTAAATCAATTTTATATAATAACTTTCACATAAGATTTTTTTATTTTAGCTCCAAAGCATCTGATGTAGCAGGAGAAACATTGAGCTGGGTGGTAGAGAAGCTGGATTCTGGTCCTATCTCATCAGTAACTCATGATGAAAGCTTTATGCATCACCTAAACTTTCTGGGTCTAATTTCTTCAACAATAAGAAAAAGGAGGTTGGACTAAATCATTCCAAATTTCTCTCCTAGATATAAAATTATATGACTAAGAGCCTTTGGCTATAAATTAAAAAGTCATTAGAGAAATGAATTCAAAATTCTGAAAGAGTGTGAGGGTTACTTGAAAAAACTAAAAGCAATGTCATGGTGGAGGTAGGAGAGAAAAAGAAATCTCGGATTCTACACTTTCTTTGATAAATAGTAAAGTGTTCACTCATTTTTGTTTTTGTTTTTCTTTATCAGCATCCAATTCTTCTCAAATGTACTCCTAATTTTTAGTGAACTACCATATCCCCTCTACTTTCAGCCCATGTAGTTTTGGTGAGCATATTCCAATTACTATGTCAAATTCTTGAGCCACTCTGCTAGGTTTAGGAATGATGATATAGCTCCAATCAGAGCTAATACCAAAAATATTGCTGGAGCAAGAAAAAGTAATTCATTCATATTCATATTCTCTCTCTCTCTCTCTCTCTCTCTCACTTTCCCTCCCTCCCTCCCTCCTTCCCTCTCTCTCTCTCCCCTCTCCTTATCCCTCTTCCTCTCCCTCTCTCTACAGTTGAGTTGGATCTAAGCAGTTGTCAGGTCCACCGGGTAGAGAGGGCCAACCTAAGAATGAGGCCAATATGTAAGAAAACAGAGAAAGAGAAGCCACATCCTGATGAAATTGTTATTGCCCATTAATCCAGTCATATTTGAAATAAGCTATACCCATGAATATATTCATCTTGTGTTTAAACTAATTTAGATTTCTACCACTTACAACCAAAAGATTCTTGGTACAAATGGATATTCAATTAAAGAAAAAAAAAACAGTACTCAAAGTGATTAATCTAATCCATCTTCTTACCTCCCAGCACATTCTGAACCTACCAATTTGGTCTGGATAAATTACCCTAAAATAAATGCTAGGTAAATAACTGGCTAACATGAATAGTTTAAGTGCATGTATAGTTTATATGTGTCTTCCTTGATTTATGCCTTTTTTCTTTCTAAATTTTAAACCCAAATTTTAGTCAGAATGAGAAAAAAAACAAAGGTTATTAACTACCGATTAACCACTCAAAACTGTAAAAATAGTCACCTACAGTGAAACAACATATAGCATCACAATTTATTTCAGATACACAGAAAATGTGTCATTGTTCTTCAATGAAAGTGAAACTTGCCAAATTAAGCTCCATAACCTACTCAGTCTTAGTCAGCTAAAACTCTGTCTCAACTCTGGCAATCCCCACACTGTCGACATGAGAGAGAGATAAAGAAAGGAGGGAGGCTATGAACAGTAATTATTAGGCTCTGGTTTGGTTCAAATAAAGTGCAAGGCTGCGTTTTAAAATGACCTCAGTGTTTAAAATGATGAATGTACTAGTTTTTACCCATTCCTAGCCCTCCCACTTTTGTGAAGAGAAACAGCAACAATAACATTAAAAATCTGATAAAGATGGTTTCACCTCCTCGTGAACATTTAGCTAAGTAAGCTAACGTACTTTTTCAAATTATAGGAATACTTTTAGCAGAGAGATAATGAAGAAATACAACTAAATATTACCTGTAAAATCAGAAGGAAAAGGAAATAAGCATTTGCCACTCTTTGGAATTGTTCAAATAAATTAATTGGCAAGAAGGTGAGAATGTTGTACTTCGATGTGTGGATACGATTGTCCTGAAAAAGAAATAGCATTGCATTAGTTTAGGGCAAGGCATTCCTCCTTATCAGAAACAACTCCAAAACTTACAAGGCTGAGCATGAGTTGTGCCAGAGCAAGAAAGATAAACCAGTTATCTAGGACATTTAAACTCTGTATGGCCCAAGGCCTTCATTTTTTCCCAAGATGACAAGCTTCTTATAGTAGGTGAAATTACTAGTCCATGCCATTAAATCACCCATAACTACAAAAAAAAATGTATTGAATACAAAAGTCCACATCTGAGATTGTGGACTCTTATGCATTCATTCATTTGGCAGATATTGCTTGAGTATCTACTGTATGTGGGCACTGAGTTCATGCTGGGGCCCATGGAGCTGGAATGAACTTCAGAGATCACCTGGTCTACCTTCCCAAAGCATGACCCCTTTACATACCTCTGACAAGGGACTCCTATCTATCTTAGAAGGTGTCTTGTGATGGGAAACTGACTGCCTCACAAGACAGCCTGTCCTCATCTCAGAATAGGAATTACTGGAAAGTTCCTTTTACGAGAAACCCAAACCTGCTTCCCTTTAACTTCCATATGCCAAGTTCCATCCCTGGGGTCACCTAGACTGAGTCTTAAGTCTTTCCACATTGATAACCTTTGAATATTTGAGGACCACTCATAAGACTCCCCTAAATTTCCTCTCCTCTCTTCTAGACTTTCCCAAACCTCTCAGTCATTCGCCATGATTTATTTTGTAGACATTTCTCCCTGGTCAGCCTCTTCTGTGTTCACCCCTACTTTTCTTTTTTTTTTTTTTTTGAGTTGGAGTCTCACTCTGTCACCCAGACTGGAGTGCAGTGGCCACTCCCAGCCACCGCAGCCTCGACCTGCTGGGCTCCGGCAATCCTTCCGCCTCAGCCTTCCAAGTAGATGGAACTACAGGCACGCGCTAATTTTTTGACTTATTGTAGAGATGAGGTCTCGCCAAGTTGCCCAGGCGGGTCTCGAACCCACGGGCTCAGGCAATCCA
>CAUYQG010110283.1:0-15877 GCA_963574415.1 Tarsius wallacei | reverse complement strand
TGGTCCATTTGGAGTTGATTTTTCTGGATGGTGACATGTAGGGGTCCCATTTCGGTCTTCTGCGGGTGGTCAGCCGGTTTTCCCAGTACCATTTGCTGAATGGGTTCTCCTCTCCTCAGTGGTTGTTGGTGGGGGCTTTGTCGAAGATGAGATGGTTGAGAAATTGAGGTTTTGCTTCCAGGATCTCTATCCTGTTTCATTGGTCTGTATGCCTGTTCTTGTACCAGTACCAGGCTCTTTTGATTATTGTGGCCTTATAGTAAAGTTAAAAGTCTGGGGAAAAATTGACTGTGGCAGAAAGAAGCAACATATTAAAGAGTGTCAATCTTTTACCTCCTAGTGTATCCTTCCAACTCTCATGGCGTCCTTTCTTTGTACATAGGACTTTGGAGCAAAGGGGCACTGTTCAGCAGGTGCAAGGATGCTGCATAAGGGACAAGGGCTTGGAAACCTGGAGTTCTTATGATGTGTAAGCACATCATTTTTTTTTTTTTTGAATTGGTGCTCTCACTCTGCCATTCAGGCTGGAGTGCACTGGTGTGATCACAGCTCACTGCAAGCCTCCACCTCCTGGGCTCAAGCAATCCTTCCACCTTAGCCTTCCAAGTAGCTGGAACTACAGGCGTGCACTGCCAGGCCCGACTATTTTTATATTTTTATAGAGATGAGGTCTCACTATGTTGCCTAGACTGCTCTCCAACTCCTGGGCTCAAATTCTGAGAAAGCTGCCTGGCACTTAGCAAATTTTAGTAAGTTTTCACTATTGATATTGGCATTTAGGTCTGATGACCGAAATGAGTCTGGGTGATGCATTTACCCTCTAGGTGACTGGGACCATTCTTCATTTGACCATTACCAGCTGAGGTCAAGAGTAGGAATATATGGCTTCAAAACCAGAGCTAATCCTGAGGGGTAACATGTTCCAAAGCCCACGAATTCTAGAGAATTTTCTTTTTCTTTTTTTTTTTTTTTTTTTTTGAGTTGGAGTCTCACTCTGTCGCCCAGACTGGAATGCAGTGGCACACTCCCGACCACCGCAGCCTTGACCTGCTGGCCTCTGGCGATCCTTCCACTTCAGCCTTCCAAGTAGCTGGAACTACAGGCATGTACTACCATGCCCGGCTAATTTTCGATTTATTGTAGAGACGAGGTCTTGCCAAGTTGCCCAGGTGGGTCTCGAAACCGTGAGCTCAGGCAATCCACTCACCTCGGCCTCCCAAAGTGCTGGGATTACAGGCTGAGCCACCAAGCCCGGCCAAGAATTTTCTTAAGAGTGCTTAGTAGGACAAGATTTTTATACCCCTCAAAGAGCCTCCTTAATGAAGGATGAGGTGATTTTTTCCCCCATCTCTTCACTTTTGCTACTCAGGAGCTAGCATGTAGCACATAGCTAAGTATATTCTTTTTTTTTTTTTTGAGTTGGAGTCTTACTCCCTTGCCCAGGCTGGAGTGCGGTGGCACGCTTATGGCCATTCCAGAGTCAACCCACTGAGCTCAGGTGATCCTTCCACTTAAGGCAATCCTTCCAGGAAGCTGGAACTACCACACCTGGCTAATTTTTTGATTTATGTAGAGACGTGGTCTCGCTATGTTGCCGGGGCTGGTCTCGAACCCGCAGGATCAGGCAGTCCACTCGCTTTGGCCTCCCAAAGTGCTGGGATTACAGGCTTGAGCCACTGCACCTGACCTGCTAAGTATATTCTTAAGAATCCTGTCTATTGTAGGTGCCGCCCTTGGAAGGATTTTCAAAAGCAGGTAGGACTCAAAACCACAACATATATCATACCCATGTTGCTGTCCATAACAGGAAGCACTTTTCATAGGATGACTCCATCCATGATACCCTTGGGAGAGAGCCTTGGGCTTGAGCTGGGAAGTGCTGGGCCTGAGCGCCAGCAGGGCTTGGCGTGGCTGAGCTGCTGTGGGTTCTGGTAACTCTGATGGCTTGTTGTAAACATCCAGCACCTCTTCCTCTTAGGATTTCCTGTGGATGCCTGAACTTGTGATTTTGCCTCTAGTGGGATCATGTCAAGCCACCCAGAGAACAGTGCTGACTATTCTAGGGTACAGGCAGGAGGGTAAAGGAAGGCCCATTCAGAGACCCATGGTCCAGTCACCTGCTCTGGTTGGTCCTGCTTTTGATTTTCTGGACAAGCCTCACACAAAGTCAGCGTGCCTCCTATTTTTATTATTTTTCCCGAGACAGTGTGTCAGTGCAGTGCTTTTTGTTTTCCATGTTTCCAAGTGGTCACCGTTTGTCAGGGTGCCCCTTGTGGCTCTGAATTCCATGTGATGTGACCTCGGGAGAGGAGGTGAGAGCACGACGTCCAGACTTGGCCATGTCTGTTTCATGTCTGCAAGGAAGTAATTTATATGCCAGGAGCTGCCTTCATGGCGTGGGATTCTAATTCTGGGGATGGCATTTTGTCTGTGTAGGAAGACTGTCAAAACCTTTCCAATGGGAAGGGACAAGAACCAATTTGAGAATCACATGGTTACATAAGAACTGTCCCTGTGCGGGCTTCTCAGCACATTTCCTGTACTTGTTCATTCTGAGGAGGAGAGAAAGAGGATCAGGAAGAATTCTCCATGAACTCCGCAAACCTACGAACTTCCAAATGAGAAGTGACACGCACTCCCGAGATGTTGCTTGGGATAACATGGTTTAGAGGGCAGGGGGTATGTATTGACCCCTGGCTTATTATTCTTGCCCCTCCTCTTTAAATGTTTACCAAACAGTTAGACTGCTGCGAGTCTATCATCTGTAGGTGGCCCGCTGGGTCTCAACCAGTAAGAAAACAGCTGCAGGGGCCACCCCAACAGCAGGAGCCTTCGAGGGACTTTGGAGGACCTGGGCCAGGTTTCCATGCAGTTTCTCACTTCATCGCCATAAGATTCAGAACTATGATTCCCATTTTTGAGATGGATAAAATGAGGCTTATAGCTTCCAAAGGTTAGAGGCCTGCCCAAAGGGGCTGCCATGTTTCAGCAGGACAAGAACACCCATGCAGACTTAACTTTCTCTCTCGAGTTGTTTGACCACGGGTGCGGACTGTCATGGAAGCAAGGTGGCAAAATAGATAGACAAAAAGTAGCAGTTTTCAACACAGCTTTATGTCTGGCCTCCAGACACTCTAAGGGAATACCGGAGACACTACACTCCCTTGATGTTCTTGAGAATGCCACCAAAAGCTTGTCTCATGGTGACCTTTTCCAATTCAGGATGATATTCCCAAGAATGATGACTGTACACCAACCACCTACTTGCTGCTGCTGTTTTTTGTTTGTTTGTTTCTCCATATATTTTTATGTTTTATTTATTTATAATTTAGCTTCAAGGGGCATATGTGCATGTTTGTTACACGGTGATGTTTGAGCTGATGGTGAGGTTTGGGCTTCTGTTGAGCTTGTTACCTAAATGGTGAGCATGGTCCTTAACAGGCAGTTTTTCAACTCTCGCTTTCCTTCCCCTGCCCCCCCCTTTAGGAGTCCCCAGTGGGTACCCATCCTTATGTCCATGTGTACCAAGTGTTTAGTTCCCCCTTATAAGAGAGAACATGTGGGATTTGGTTTTCTGTTTCTACGTTAATTTGCTTAGAATAAAGGCTACCAACTGCATCCACATTGTTGCCAAGGGCATGATTTTATTCTTTTTTCATGGCTGCATATTATTTCATGGTGTGTATATGCCACATTTTCGTTATTCAGTCCTCCATTGATGGGCACCTAGGTTGGCTGCATGTCTTTGCCATTGTGGATGGTGCTGCGATGAACATGTGTGTACAGGTGTCTTTTGGGTAGAAAGATTTAGGCTCTTTCAGGTATATACCCAGTAGTGGAATTTCTGGGTCACATGCTTAGTCTATGCTTAGTTCTTTGAGAAATCTCCAAACTTCTTTCCAATAGGGGCTGGAGCGTTCCTCTCTCTGCATCCGTGCCAACGTCTGTTTTTTTTTTTTTTGACTTATAAATAATAGCCATTCTAACTGGTATCTCATTGTGGTTTTTATTTGAATATTTCTGATGATTAGTGATGTTGAGCGTTTTCTTCATGTTTGTTGGCTGCTTGTATGCCTTCTTTTGAGAAGTGTCTGTTCATGTCCTTTGCCCACTTTTTAATGGGGTTGTTATTTTTTTTTTCTGCTGACTTATTTAGTTCCTCACAGATTCTGAATATTAGTTCTTTGTTGGAAGCATAGTTTGCAAATATTTTCTCCCATTCTATAGGTTGTCTGTTTGCTCTGTTGATGGGGGGGTTTTTTTGCTGTGAAGAAGCTTTTTAGTTTAATTAAGTCCCACTTGTCAATACTTGCTTCTTCTTAAAGGAACATATATAGACTACTGCTTTTCCTGGTTCTCAACCTAAACCCAGCAGGAGCCAGGCCACATCCTTATCTGGGGGTAGGAAGCAGCATCATGCTTGCTTGTCATGAAGGCAGCATTGCTTCCAGTTTCCCAGGAATGCTGGAAATCCCTCCCAAACGCTCACGGCAAGAAGAGCCAGGGCCAGCGTTTGGCACCGTTTCCGCCGCCTGTGTTGCCTCTACCTCGGCCTTCAGGGGGTGCTGTCTTGTTGTTTGAGGAAAAGGGAAGGGGCGAGCTCAGAGGTCTTGTTTTCTCTGTAGATTCAATTCTGGTAAAACAGGGAGGCCTCGTCTTCATTCTCTGCCTGTTAAACCTCTGCCTGCCTTCCCTATTTCATGTCTTCCAGAAATTGGCCTTCATTTTTTTGCCTCCTGGAGCCTGAGGTTAACAATTTTGATTTTGGTTCTCTCATTCCCTCGCAGCCCTTTTGGATATTTCTCTGTGATGTCATATGCTAAAACTTTTCCCTTGTAGCACCCTCAAAGGGCTCTCCCACAGCCCCACTGCAGCCATTCTTGTCACTCATGAGGCTTAGGCAGTTAGCTTCCGAGAGCAGAAAGATCGGGTGCATTCAGGGTGTTATGGCCAGTCGTAGACTCATGAACCCTAGGGAGAAAGAAAAGGGCAAGAGTAAAGGCACCAGGAAGAGGGGTGCTGGCTTTTGCTTCCAGGGCATTCGCCACATAGCATACGTCTGAGACCAGCTCTGTTAGGAGAAGCGCCTTGCCAGCCCTTACAGAGAGGAGAGCAGTGGCAGGAGACACGTTTCTCTCTCATTAGGGGAGAGCATTGCAGATTCTTGGAACTGCTGCTCCTTGCAGGGAGCCCCACTCCTCAGCCAGCTGTGTGTGGCTGAGCACCCACAGCAGGTCCCCAAGGTGTGGAAAGGGGGGTATGGGTTTCCACTGTTTGGTCTGATGGCTCACTGACAGATGATATCCCATCAGTCACTGGAAAGCACCTTGATAATAATGGATCGTGCAATGAAAGAGGGCCCTGTTGGAGTTTAATTTAGACTAAAAATAAGAGACTAATGAGTGGTTTCATTTTTTTCATGCAACCAGGGTTTACAAGCCTCTGTGGTATTTAAAGGCAGTGTATGAACAAGTCTCTAGTTGCAATGATGAATCAGGAAGAAGCCAAGGCCCTCATGGAACTTACTGTTTAGTGGACTTCCTGGCACTGTGGACCTCCAGGCATGCTGCCTTCCCTCCTAGAACTCTCATCTCCTCTTTTCTACAATTCTCAGTTAAGTGGAGTGTCGCATTCTTAGATTCAAAAGGCAAATCTGCTGGGGGGTCCCCTGGGGCCAGGGTCTTATCCTGTTTCAGCACATAGCACTCTGCATTGCTGGCACTTACTAACATGATGTCATCCCAGACAGTCAGGACCTTGTCTGCCTTGTACCCTTTGTGTCCCTTGAACCCTGCACAATTTCTAGCATCAGCTAGACATGTAGTATTTGTTCAATGAATAATGAATGAATCAGTGAACGATTCTGCCTTCAAGAAGGGAGACACATTTATGTGTGTGTGCTGGTGTCTGTAATAACAGGTAGAGATTGATATATACTATGAGAAAAATACAAACAGACTATAAAGTGCTTCTGAAATTCCAAAAAGAAATACAGTAAAAAGAATTTGTTTGAGAATTCCACGAGGTTTTATAGTGGAGAGGACACTGGAGAGGAAAATTAAAGAACGGATAGTGTTGGGACATGAGTAAACCTTGGAGGAGGAGGGTGTGGGTGACCAACAAGGAGCAGAAAGTGGAGGAATGTGATGCGTCCTTCAGTTTTTCTGCTCCCTTTAAGGCTGGGTCATAAAGGGTGGTGTGTGGTGGTACTTGGATGATATTTGGTAATTTTTAAATTGGGAAGTAATGTGGTTAAAGCTGAGGATTTCACTTTGAGGATGGTATAAATAAGATGACAGTGAGTTGGAAGAGACTACAGGTGATAGGGGCCAAGCCTAGAGTTAGTGACTTTGGGAACAGACAGGAGAAAACAAATGCGAAAGATAAGGTAATGGAGTGGATATGAGGAATGTTGGACAGCGGTATGGCCAGAAGGCCGGGTTGTTCTTTCTGCATCTAGGAAACACAGCTTTAGGAAGGGAGTGGCTTATTATTATTATTATTATTATTATCATCATCATCATCATCATCATCATTATTTTGTTTTTTGATAAAGGGCATTTGAATTCAGTGGGACTTTCAGTTGGTGATATTCAGAAATGAAAATAGTACTTAGCACAAGGTAAACTTTGCTTGAAATTTACTGTAACCTGACAAGTGTTTTAACCTATTTTAATGAAAAGGGAATGAAAACTATAAAGGAAAGGCAATAAACAAACTACCCAGGACATCCAGTATGGGAGACCTGGGACTCCTGTCCTCACATATCTAATTTTGTGCTTGTTCCAGAGAACTTCCCTGGGTAGAGCCAGGGCTTTCGAGAGCATTCTGAGGAAGAAGTGCCAGTGGGATGTATTTGCACACAGGGGGGTGAGTTGACAAGGCAACACTGAGTGAGATAGTTTGCCACGCCCTAAAGTGGGTTGCTCTGGCAGAATGTGTGTAACAGACTCACATGTTTATGTGTGTGCACATGTAAGTACATATGTTTGCATGTGTGTGTGTGTGTGTGTGTGTGTGCAGGAGAGAAAGAGAAAGTGATGATAAGAAAAATTGGAAATGGGATGGCCCAAAACATAGGCACTCTGATTTGTCTGTAAGAGCTAGGAAACAAAATTGAAGCTCTTCCCATAGAAAGTCAGTGGCACTGTCCTATTTTTAGTGTTTCCTAGTGACACAACACTATATATATAGTACTACCTTATTTTTAGTGCAGAATGTGAGTATGCTGCATAAGGCTACTGGTTACCAGGGAGGCTACGCCTCTAAGCTCTTGGTCCTGCAGGGAACCACCCTGAGCTATGACGTGGGGCTCTATGCCACTCTCTGATAACCCCTGGCAAAGCACATCCTTAACCCGTGGAGAGACCACTCTGTGCTGGCCACCCACCCTCCGCTACTGCTTGTATAATGACTTCTTGTATTTATTGTTTACATGTTAGAAAAAAATTACCTCCATCCTAAAAGAGGTTTCTGTGAAAATATCATGCTGGCCATGGAGGACCAGGGGCCCTTAGTTGGATGAACATCACTGTGTGGGTTGGGTAGCATAGCCCCATCTGATGCAGGTTTTGAGTTGGCTTGGCCTCCTTGAGCCTCCCTTCTCTCCAAGAAACCATGCAGAAAGCAGTGAAGCACTCATGAAATCGGCATCATATTTTTCAAGGTAGCGCAGGGCTGGTTGGTGAATGCATTTAAGTGTCAGGCTGAATTCTTCAAATCCCTCACAAAAATTCCCTCTTCAGATCTGAGCACACATCTGCAATGTGTTGTTTTGTACATTGACTTCATGAACTTTTTCTTTCCACTTTATGTATTTTTTCTTTTAAACTTCAGCCCCTACAGGATTTTCCCACTTTTAACACTATTTCCTTCTGCTAATCAATGTGACAGATCCCTATGGTGCAGAGTTTGGAGAGGAAATTGTCAAAAAGAAAAACAAACATACAAGAAAACACTTATAATCCCACTCTCCACAGGCAAACATTGCTACTGCTTAGTGTCTTTCCTTCGCTTTTTCTGTGAACTCTGTTCTTTACATAGTTGAGATTGAACTCCATGTTTGATTTCCCAATATTTCCGTATGTCATCGGTAATCTTGATAAACATCATGTGCAGTGGCCGGGTAGCATTTCATTAAGTGGCTGAACCATAATTTATTTAAGCATTCTTCTGTATATTTAGGATTTTTTATATTATACAAAAAGGATTCCATGAACATATGTCCATAATTATTTGTCCCTATTTACAGTTATATTTAGGACAGATTGTTAGATTATTGAGTCAAAATGTAAGTACCTTTGTGAAATTCTTCTTTTTAACATTGTTTATTTGTGCTTTTTATTTTTAAATATGTCTTCCTGCTTTCTATGAGGTGGATTTTTGTTTATAATTTTTCCAACTTCTTTGAAGCCTTGTTTTTGTTGTTGTTGTTGTTGTTGTTGAGGTTCCAGATCTCCATGTTGATTTTTTGTCTCTTTGATGAAAGTAGGATTTATTGAGAGGACAGAAAAGCTCCCACGGTGGGAGGGGACTTGAAGGGGTTGCCCTGTTTTGTTTTTTTTTAAATGAACTATTCTTGTTCTGAAAGCAGGATGTGCTTATTGCGAGAATTCAGAAATGCAGATAACCAAAATCATTTAGATAAAAATCAGCTGTATTCCTATATATGTAAATAAAACATGTTACAGTTTTGATGTATATCTTTCTGGATATTGTCTATGCTTCTATAAGTATGCTTTCACTAAGATATGATCATATAGGTTTATTGTGTGATCTTAGTATATGCTTAGCTTTATCTGACAGAGCATAATGAAAGGTTTTCTTTTTATTCAAGCCCAGCTAAAACAGGGGTATGCTTTTAAAACGCATAGCTCAGGTAGCTCAGGCCTGTAATCCCAGCGCTTTGGGAGACCCAGGCGAGTGGATTGCCTGAGCCCACGGGTTCGAGACCCGCCTGGGCAACTTGGTGAGACCTCATCTCTACAATAAATAAAAAATTAGCCAGGCGTGGTAGCGCGTGCCTGTAATTCCAGCTACTTGGAAGGCTGAGGCAGAAGGATCGCCGGAGCCCAGCAGGTCAAGGCTGCGGTGGCCGGGAGCATGCCACTGCACTCCAGCCTGGGTGACGGAGTGAGACTCCACCTCAAAAAAAAAAAAAAAAAGCATACCCCTGTTTTCTACATAAATATTGAGACTTCTCTGTACATCAGTCAGGGGTTGCTAAATAATAATTATTGCTATTACTTCATATTTATCTAAGACTAACATATATGCAACCTATAGAACAAACAAGGTGCTGCTCTGGAGCAAAGGAATTTTTGTGTAATCAATAATCTATCATTAACATAATGTTTATTTTATGCATTTGCATACTTTTTATCACTTGCATTGTGGATTATAAGTATTGAACTACTGATCTTTGTTGTTCTTTCATCTGCTACAAGAATTTCTAATAAATACTATTATTTTTAAATTTATTTTTGCTAGCTGAAGGACAAAACAGTAAATTAAGTCTAGAAATCTGGCGATTTGTCCTAGCTGTAAAAAGATTCATAGTCCAGGGTTGTTTACCCACACAGATTCCTTGGGCTTTCCTAGAGGTTCACATTCTAATTTATCCATAAAATTTAAACTGATGTCATTTTAAAATAGAAATGCAGAATGAGAACATTTTACTCAGCATTGTGACTTGGGACTTGCATAGGCTTTATAGATTAACAGGTAACATGCTGAATATGTGCTTGATTTGTTCCACAAAAATCTGCTGCCATTCATTTTCATTTTTTGTCTTCCTTTTTTAGTTTTTGCAGCAGTTTATTAAGCAAGATTCTCTGAATTCTTCCCTTCCTTTTTCATTCTTTTGGGGGTTCATTACTTAAGCTCGGTATCGATCTGATTTCATGTAGGGAGTAGAGATCATGTTTTTGAATGACCACAATTACATGCCCGTGTAGCCCTGAGAGAATGGCTTTCTCTGCTTCTGCCTTCTGGGCCTTAGTTCGCACAGGTCTTGCTGTTCATTATCTCTGTACCCAGGTTCCCATAACTCCCACTGTGTCTTTCTTGAGTTATGTAGCAAGTGTTATGTTGACTGACTTTTCATTAGGTTCAGAGTTTAGGTAAATGTCTTCTTTGTGCAAGTCACTTAGATCTCTTTTGGAATGTCTTGCAGAAACCAATGTTTTCCAAAAGGATTCTTTTTCTTACCTACTTATATTCACATTAGATTCTCCATCTATCTTTTCAACGTCGAAAGTCTGACTTTTCAAAAGAGGTATGTCTGCTCATTATTCCATCATATAGTTTTTGAATCCTTTGTGTCCCATGCCAATGTATTTTGAATCTTTCTCATGTACTGAAACATTCAAACACTATTGTTAAAACAGCATGGAATTCCATACGTGATGCACCAAGTTCTTTTAAACAATTTCTTATTTTCGAATGTGTATATTGTTACCAGTTTAAAAACTATATACAATTTCAAAATGAACATGCATACAGATAAATCTCTGAAAGTATAATTCCTTGGTTAAGGATTAGGCATATTTTATGTTATAAATATAATTTAGCAGGGAGAAGAACCAAAACAGTTGGTAATTATCAGAAACTTAACGAAAATCTCAAAAACACGTGAGCTAAGCCACACTAATGAGGAAACTGGTCTTTTCTGTGTATACTCATAGAAGCCTCTTCCAGAAGGACTGATCATGGAGTTGACTATGGGGGCCACATCCAAGCATTCAACCTTCTCATCTCCAACAAAATTTAGCTATCCTCTGTGTTTTTCAGGTTTTGATGCATATTGCAAAACTTTTTAGAAGTAAACCACTGTGACGATTTACACTCTCACTGTTAACTCTAGAAACTACCCATTTGACGACTTTTCTTTGTCTTTACTAATTTTACAGTTTAAGAAAAAAAGCAGGCCAGGCCCGGTGACTCAGCCTGTATTCCCAGCTCTTTGGGAGACTGAAGTGAGTGGATTGCCTGAGCCTGAGGGTTCGAGACCCACCTGGGCAACTTGGCGAGACTTCGTCTCTACAGTAAATCAAAGAAATTAGCCAGGCTAATTACATGCGCTTGTAGTTCCAGCTACTTGGAAGGCTGCAGGTCAAGGCTGTGGTTGCCAGGAGTGTGCCACTGCACTCCAGTCTGGGCGACAGAGTGAGACTACAACTCAAAAAAAAAAAAAAAAAAGCAAAACTTATATGCTGTCTCTTCTGTACAGCCCCCATGGCCACATTTTCTGGCTCCCTAGTATAGTTTTCTCTTGCTATTATTATTTATTATTACTGTTTTTACCTTTCTCCACTGCCTTGTGAATATATATTTCTTGAAAGAAGCAAAGTCTATATATTAAATACATTTCCCCCTTTGAATAAATGACTCTAAGGTATGACTTCATTTAACAAAGTAGTGTGACATAATCTACTTCTCTATAAAGACATCTTACCAATGTCATTTGGAACCAAAGGATTAGGGCTCTGTTGTTTCTGGCCATCCTAAATGGTTTTGGTCAAATCTTTATTCTTTGAACCTCAGCTAATTGATTTGCAAAGTGGTGATGGTGATTTTATACATCATCTCTTTACAAAGTTATTAGAGATCAGAGGAGATAGTGTATTTGTGCAGTTTGTAATTTCTGAAACATGGTACAAATGACTGTAATTGCTGTTGAAAACAAGATTTTGATGACTTAAAAAAGAAGATTGTGAATGGAGATTCTTGTCACAAGGTGATAGAAATGGTTAAACTGTGAGTACCTACTGGCATTGAATAACCAGAGTCCTTCAGATGTCCCAATTTGGGCTGGGATAGAAATTTTCAGAAACATAATATTCAGGAGATCCCCTTGAGGAATGAGCTTGTGTTGTTATTTTCTTTAAAAAAGAAAAAAAAAGTATGCTTTGCTAGTAACTGTGAATTCAAGTGCTTAGTAGTTCTTATTCTGCATAAAAATTAGCTATGGCATTCTTTCTTTTAGTTGAAATAGTCAAATTATCTCATTTCAGTGCACATAAAGCCTTACACTGAGAGTAATACAGTTTACTTGTGCTGTCATTTTTGTTTTTAACTATCAGAGTTCCTTTGGAGAAGATGACCAATAATAAAAATCTAATTATAATGATATCTATAGTAAGCCAAGTTATTGAATGCAGTGTGCTAAAAACAAAATATGTTATTAGAAGAATGGAATGACTTGAGCAGTTTTATTTAAACTTCTTAATACAAATTATAAATAATTCTTATATTTTAACAAATTTATTGACTTTCAGTGTGTATGTCATATAATTCACTCGCTTGAAATGTGTAGTTCAGTGCTTTTAGTGAAGTCACAGAGTTGTGCAACCATCATTAAAGTCAATTTTAGAACATTTTCATTATCCTTACAAAACCCCTTAGCTGTTACCCTGGATCTTGGGTCTCATTGTGGTTTTGATTTGCATTTATCTGATGGCTAATGATGTTAAGCATCTTTTTTTTTTTTTTCAGTTTATTGGTCATTTGTGTATTTTCTTTAGAGAAATGTCTGTTCAAATCCTTTGCCCATTTATTTGGGCTATTTGTTTTTTTATCATTGAATTGTAATAGTTCTGTATGTATTTTAGATACAAGTCTTTTATCAGACATGATTTGCAAAGTTTTTGTCATATTCTGTGGACTGTCTTTTCACTTTCTTGATAGTGTCTTTTTGAAGTATAAAAGTTGTTAAATTTGATCATGTCTATCTAATTTTTCCATTTTTTATGTTATTGCTTGTGCTTTTGGTGTCATATCTAACAAATCATTGCTTCCAAGGTCATGAAAAGATATATACTTGTGTTTCCTTCTAAGAACTTTATAGTTTCAGTGCTTACTTTAATTTCTTTGATTCATTTGGAGTTAATTGTATATAGTGTAAGAAAGGGGTCCATTTTCTGCATATGGATATCTAGTTGTCCTAGCACCATTTGTTGAAAACTGTTTCTTCCTCATTAAATTGTCTTAGCACTCTTGCCAAAATCAATTAACTATAAATATGAGAACTTATTTCTGGATTCTTAACTCTGTTCCATTGGTGTATGTTTATTATTATACGAGGCCCACACTGTCTATATTACAGTAACTTTGTATTAAGCTTTGAAATCAGGACGTGTGAGTCCTCCAACTTTGTTCTTTCATTTTCCAAGATTATTTTGGCTATGATAGGTCTCTTGAATTTCCATATGAATTTTAGAATTTTGCCAATTTCTACAAAGAAATCAGTTGAGTTATTGATAGGGATTGCATTGAATCCATAGATCAATTTGGGAGAAGTGGAAGGAGTATTGCCATCTGACAATATTAAACCTTCCAGTCCGTGACTTGGGATGCCTGTCTGGTTTTTTAGGTCTTCTTTAATTTCTTTCCAGAGTGTTGTGTAGTAATTTTCAGAGTATAAATTTTGTACTTTATTTTTTATTCCTACTTTATTCTTTTTTATGCTGTTATAAATTAAATTATAGAAATTATCTCTAAGAAAGATACTTCACATTTTCTGGATGGAAAATCTTATCTGACTTGAGTCACATGACTGTCTTGGCCCAATCAGGAATGCTGAGGGTTATGTGGGCTTTCCACATTATATACAGTACTGTTTCTCCAACAAAAAGAGGTACATAGAGTGACATGATTATCATGTCTTCTACAACTCCCTGCCCAAAACATGGACTTTTTTTGGAGCTTGGCTATCACAAAAATACTTGTATATTATTTTTAGGACTATTCATTTACTTTTTGATCATTAAAGCACAGTGTTATTTTAACATTTACAAATAGTAATAGAAAGAATAAGTAATATTAAAGCTTACATCTCTATAAATAATACTAGTTAGACCTCCCTATTAAATATTCTGGGCCCAGTATCAAATTCCATTGTAATCTCTTTAAAAAGCATAGAAATGGTTTCTATTTTAAAAGTCTAGTTGGCTGCTGCTGTGCTAAGAATAAAGATTGACCACAAATTCAACTTAAAATATAGGTTTTTTGCCTTCAGGCTATCTGATTTGATTCAGAAGAACTCTATTCCTTGAGAAAGTTTTAATAACATGATGGTGAAGAAAATGAAAAATGCTTCACATCAGCTCTTGCTCTATTTGCCCACCTACTTATAATAGAGGAACACTTTATGTATTGGAACTTCTTATTTACTAGATGTAAAGTTTGGTCAAATACATAGAATAGGAGGAAGAAAAGAGAGCAATCAAGTAATTTGTGATAGACTTCTTAATCATATTAAATGGTTCTAGCCAAAGCAGGTTGGTTTGGGTAGATCTTTTAGTCTTGAAAAGTATGATTTTCCACGTTGCATTTTTGGTTTTTAGATTTTTTTTTGTTTGTTTTTTAGCCTTGACTGTATAGAGCAATTCGTAGGAACCCATATCAACAGCAAGCATTTGCAGTTATAGCATTAGTGTCTGGATCTAGACCACAAAGAAAGCCAGAGAGAATTTCCCAAAACTTGTCTACCTACAAATTTTTTCTCTGTACCACTCATGCATGAAGCCGTCTCAACGCAGCCCAGCTATAGACAAAAGATTTCAACCAAAATCAGTCCTGCAGTCCCAGAAACAATTTGCAGTTTAAGCACAGACAAGAAAATTATCTGCTAAAACAAAGGAAACCACAATCATTGCGAGTGGGTTAGTGGGGAAACAGTATCCAGAATCTCCACAATGTAACATTTAAAAGAAAATCAATCAGATTCAACTCCCAGGTGAACCAGATGTTGAAACTCACAGACAAGGGTTTTTAAATGACCATGATAACCATCACCAATGAAAAAAACCCCACTATTTTCAATGAATGAAAATATTAGAGAAATGAGAAGTCTCAGTAGAGTGGAAACAGTAAGAAAGAACCAAATGGAGGGTCAAGATGGCGACGACACAGGCAGAACTGTGAGATTCTCCGAATGTGAGTTCCCAAAAAGACTCTTGCTTCCCTTCCCCCACCCACTCATCCACAGCCAGACGCACGGTCTGAGGCCCAGGGTCCCTCGGTCCCATGCAGGGCCGGCTATTGCATCCCTGGTTGCTCCCCCGCTGGTAGGAAATCTCGGGTCTCAGCTCCCTCCCTAGTTAAAACATACCTAGACCCAGCCTCCGATCACTGGGGAGGCTCTGGCTACCCACCCAACAGAGAAGCTGATTCCATCTCTGACTGAAATACTCTGGGAACAGGCCAGGGCCACTTTTGCCGTAGCTTGGGAGCAGAGCTCTAACCCGGGACAGAGCACCAGCCGTGCGCCTCGGACTCAAAGAGCAGAGAGGAAGGATCCGCGAGGGTGACACTATCACTCCGGCCATTCCTCCAGGCAGAGACGTGCATTGCCCTGCCCACCTACAAGCAGGCTCCACCTCGGTTCCCAAGGAAACGTCACTAAACAGAAGACAAAGCCACTTCCCTGGGAACTAAGTAACAGCCATCTCAGATTACAGCTCAGAAAAAGAAACCCAAGCCCCAGTAAACGGAGCTCTCCACATTGAAAATAAGGGGAGAGGCTAAAGAGCAGAGATAAACAGATTTTAGACACTCAGGAAAGACCCCAGAAGACATGAATTTTTTTTTCTTTTTTTTTATTCCTTTTCCTGTACTCTTGTGAAGAATGTTGATCTTTTTTCCTTTTCTTCTGTGTTTAGCACTTTCTTCAGTATTTTATGTAGGGGTGGTCTGGTGGCAGTAGAGGTTCTTAGAGCTTGGATATCTGGGAGAGATTTTAATTCTCCCTCACTGAGGAAGCTTAACTTGGCTGGGTAGGTTATCCTTGGTTGAAATTGTTTGTCTTTTAAGACTTTGAAGATAGGGCTCCAAGCTCTCCTAGCCTGCAGAGTTTCTGTAGATAAATCTACTGCTA
>CAUYQG010110282.1:0-23829 GCA_963574415.1 Tarsius wallacei | reverse complement strand
CCCCGCAGCCTCGACCCGCTGGGCTCCGGCGATCCTTCCGCCTCGGCCTTCCAAGTAGCCGGACTACAGGCGCGCGCTACCACGCCCGGCTAATTTTTTTGATTTATTGTAGAGATGAGGTCTCGCCAAGTTGCCCGGGCGGGTCTCGAACCCGCGGGCTCAGGCAATCCACTCACCTCGGCCTCCCAAGGCGCGGGATGACAGGCTGAGCCACCGAGCCCGGCTGAAGCTTTTTTTTTGAGTCGGAGCCTCACTCCGTCGCCCAGGCTGGAGTGCAGGGGACGCTCCCGGCCACCGCAGCCTCGACCCGCTGGGCTCCGGCCATCCTTCCGCCTCCGCCTTCCGAGTAGCTGGAACTACAGGCGCGCGCCACACCCGGCTAGTTTTTGTGATTTATTGCAGAGACAGGTCTCACCAAGTTGCCCAGGCTGGTCTCAAGCCCCCGAACTCAGGCAGTTCTCTTGCCAGCGTGCTGGGATCACAAGCTGAGCCACCGTGCCCGGCCGCTACTGAAGCTTTTGAAGCAATGATAGCACTCGTAAGACGGGGATGATTGAGCTACCTTGCTGAATTTCCATGAGGATTTGATGAGAACTCAAAAAAATAGTTGGCCGAATGCCTACCACATCGTAGAGACCCGACATTTGGCAGTGACCAGATGTCTACTAATGCTAGCCACAAGAAAAGAGAAACTTTAAATTGACGTTAGAGGAAGGTGGTTTGTTTTTGTTTTTGTTCTGAGAAGTGTTTTTTTTTAAAGGAATTTAAATTCCTTTTTTTAAAGAAATTTAAATTTTTTAAATTTTTTGTTTGCAAAAAATTTAGAAACATTTAAACAGCAAAGAATATCATGCACAAAGTATTACCTCACCCAAATTTAGTGCTAAACTGAAAAATACTAATAAATTGAGTTGGGGATATTGTTGCCTTATTTTGTTTGTTTTTTATGGGGTTCTTGTTTTTTAATCTCAAATTTATTGAAGTAAACATTATTTTTCTTCAGATTTATTCTAACAGTTCATAGCATATATAAATGGCCTGTATTGATTTTTGTCTCTCCCTGCTCATAAAAACTTCAATTAAGGTTTAAGTAATAGTGGACCATTCAAAAGATTCAGTTCAAACTAACTGCAATACTTATGTGGGTCTAAATGTGAGGGTCTAATGAAAATAGTCTAATAGTCATAAGAATTTTATGAAAACCGTTTGGGACCATAAAACACTGACTTAGGGATAATTATATCAAACTTCAATTTGAGCAAATATAGCATCAATTAAAAAGCAGTTAAACTAAAAAGAGAGTAGATTATTTTTAAAGAGAGAAAACAGGCCAGGCGTGGTGGCTCACGCCTGTCACCCCAACACTTTGGAAGGCCGAGGCGAGAGAATTGCCTGAGCCCAGGGGTTCGAGACCAGCCCAGGCAACTTGGCGAGACCTCGTCTCTACAATAAATCAAAAAATTAGCCGGGCATGGTGGCATGTGCCTGTAGTTCCAGCTCCTTGGAAGACTGAGGAGGAAGGATCGCCGGAGCCCAGCAGATTGAGGCTGCAGTGGCCGTGAGCGTGCCACTGCCCTCCAGCCTGGGCGACAGAGCGGGACTCAGGCTCAGAACAAAGAGAGAGCAGAGATGTCCTCCAGTGCATATTCAAGAGCCATGTGCTGTGAGCCCGACTCACACCTGGTGACACAAATGGCTGTGCCCTCACAGCTTGCCCCTCCCCCTTGGGACTAATGATACAGGGGACCCCCTGATACTTAGGTCTCTGCCTGAGGGTGCATATGGAACACCCGAGCCACTCAGGAAAACCTGGGATTTGACCTCTGCTTCAATCCATCTTTTTAAATTTGCTGTTGAAGTGAGGTTTCATTACATTGCCCAGGCTGGTCTCCAGTGCCTGGGCTCAAGCAGTCCTCGCGCCTCAACCTCCCAAAGTGCTGCGATGACAGGCATGCGCCACCACGCCCAGGCTGCTTCAACCGATGTGTCTGTTGTGGTCATTTTCCTAGCTCAGTGAGCCTTCTCTTTAGTCAAAGCTTCTGCTACGTCTTTGAGCTTTTCTCCTCATGGGAGGTAACCCAACTTTGATAGAAGGGCTACTTTCCACATCTCAAGGCCACCTTTCTGCAGGAATTGCACTAATGTATACGGCTGATGTGTTCACATGCTTTAAGAAGTTCTCAATTACTAAGCAGTAGACCCCCTTGGCTGATTTTCTGCAAATCTGCATCACATGTTCTAATGCAGGGAAGGCCGTATTTGGATTCTGGCATCTCGTTCTCAAGCTGCAAATTCTCAGACCACAAAGATGCTTATTCAGTTCGGAGACCATTCATTCGAACTGTAAGTGATTCATTGGATTTTCTTTGCTGAGCTTTTTAAGCAGTCCTTGTCTTTCTCCTTCAGACCTTTTAAAGGAAGCATTTAACAACATCGATGTACTTCATCAATTTGGCTTTGGATTGACAGTCCAGGGGGTTTTGGTTTTCTGATGTTCTCAGCGTCTAGCTCCAAGTTGCCGTCAGCCATATGACTTTCTCTAAAGAGGACAGGCAAACTTTCCATCTTCAGTTGGCTTCGGTTCATGTACCCCCGCGTTGATGTTTCCACGTCGCAGAGCAGGATTTCCGGTTCCTCTGCGGCTCACACTTTTCTTCCCTCTCACAGCCTCTGGGGCAGCCGCTTCAGGCCTCACCCTAACGCCCCGTTATCTCCCTCTGAAGTTCTTCTGAGATGTTTTTAAGATGCGTTTGGTCTGTTACTGGAGATCGAGCGATCGCGATGCCTCTAAAGTGCCCGCGTCCTTGCTGTTGGCCCATGAAATGAAAGTGCAGGGGACTCCCTTCTGTTCG
Organism: Tarsius wallacei; assembly: GCA_963574415.1. NCBI lineage: Eukaryota > Metazoa > Chordata > Mammalia > Primates > Tarsiidae > Tarsius > Tarsius wallacei. The sequence goes on along the minus strand of CAUYQG010110282.1, from coordinate 20,977 downwards.
TTTTGGAGAGGTCTCCAGTGTCCTCAAGTGACAAGAAGACAGGTCCAGATACTTCCTCACGTGTCTGATGGTTGTAATTTTAATTTTTACAAAAATAAGCAAAAAAGGCATTTCACTAGATGGCTTGAGTAGTGCGCAGGGCAGAATGGTAGCATCTGGGGAACAATGAGCGGCCTCGCCTGTTTCAGCCTGAGGCTCGGTCATGGCCGTTTTCGCCTCCAAGCTCAGCACACGGCATGTCCAGATATTTACCAAGTGCTGCCAGACTCGAACTTCAGAGGACTGATCTCCCCTGGAGGCAACGTGAAGGCTTGATGGGCATGTGTCAGTCTGATCGCTCTGACTTGAACCTGGGAAGATCTTTTGGCTAGCTCTTTTTTGCTCCTTAACATTTGCCTGCACTTTGCTCGTTAAAAAAATCAGAGCAGCCATATCAGAATCTCCCAGGGAAACCCATAGAGACGAGCCTTGTCTCAAGCATCACACAACACCACTGAGGGCTGGACAGGAGGGGGACGGCCAGACTCTAAAACCGTGCTCACTTGACATTGCTCACCACACAAAGAGGAAGTGATGTCATCTGTGCGGTGCATTTGGGCAAGTGGAAAATGCTGACGGCAGCCAAAGGAGACCAGCCGTGAGCTCTGACTACTCTGGTCCCCACCTGGCCCTGCAGGACACCTCAGGCATCAAGGCAGTGCCATGTCATCACCCACTGTCTGCCCACGAGCACGTCAGGACGTAAAGGTGGGCACGCTGGGGTGAAGGTCTCTGTGCCCGTGCTTCTTCTAAGTTTCCTTCACGGCAGAGAAGCCTGATCCTACAACAGTCACAGCGACCTCCCTGTCCTCATGACCGTCCTCCTCACTTACGTTTAGTAGTCCGGATGGCAGAGGCAGCGCCCTGAAGGGCCTCGACACATGTGTCAACTGACAGCCCTGGACTTGAATGTCAGAGTGGCGGCGTCTTGGCATTTCCTGAATTCTCCGTGAGGCCAGTCTGTCCGCCCACTCAGCGCAAGCGTTCCTAGATGGGGCAGACTCTCCTTCGGCGCTGACTCGGTGGCCCAGGTGCCTCACTCACGGGACCCTTTCATCTCAGCACGTGGCTCCCAGGTGTGCCCTGCAGTTGGCTTTCAACCCAAGAGGTCGTCTTCTGAAATGCGGCTGCCTCTGGGAAGGGGCGGTGGGTCCTTTCTAATCTCGCACCTGTATTTCTCTCAACAGAAACTCACGCCTGGTTTCTGCCGGGCAGCCTCGGCCCAAGTGCCCTTGTCCCCCCCGCCTGAGGGACTCTGAGGAGAGCCTTTTCCGTAGGGAAAGGAGAGACCCCTGGTGGAGGACAGTCGGGGATCCGGGGAGGGTCTCGGGCCCAAGCCTTGGATCCCTCTTTGGATGTGGACGACTGAGCCTCAGATGAGACCTGGTAAGGGGAGGAGGGACTCAAATGCCTGCCGCTTTCTTTGTTTGGAATTCATTTATTTGCTTGGGGCGGGGTGCTTCTTTTAAATGGCCAGACCTGACAGACTCGGGAAGAGCAAGGAGATTCATTTCCATGTTTCGTCAAGCGTCGTTTTCCCCAGTGTGCCTTGCATGTCTCATCTACGTTTTTTCTCTTTTGGGCAAGCTTGTCTGGCGGAAAATGGTGCCGTTAACGTCGCACTGGTGTCTCCGATGACACAAGATGACTTTAGGTGGCTTACTGGCTCCCCACGGAGCAGCAACGGACCGCATCGTGAGAAAGCCATTTCTCTCCCACTCTGTGTGAGCCTTCCGATTCTGGCAGATACAGCACTTCTCGTGGCTCCGAGTCTCGCTCGTTCCCGCTTTGACAGACAGGACGGGCCTCAGGTTCACAGCCTGCTGTGGCCATCGACATCCTCCTGGGTTCGGGTCGAAAGAACTGGCCTTCAGCGTCTTCATTTTATAGCTCCCTTCTACCTGTGGAAAACGATGCTGGTTTTCCATTTAGGGGGTGAGAGACACGTAAGCCAAAAAGCACGGCTAATGAGCTGCGTGAAAGAAAAACGTTAGACGAATAAGGGTGTGGGTGATGTGTGGATGTGTCCCCCACCCCCCCAAAACTGCAGCGTTGCTCTGCAGATGACGACACCCTTCCGCCATCTCTGATCCTTCATGATTCATTCTGCATGTTGTGGTACGAGGGGTTTGGGGACCCACAGGAGCTAAATTTGCCGTAGAAACATGTGAGGTAGCACACAGACAGCCAGACTACAGTAGCTTTGAAGTATTTAAATCTTTCCACAACTTTCTGGCTTAAGACGGCATTAGTCTGCACTGCCCGTCTTACTTGAGCTGTAGAACCTTTACAGCATGTTGTTGTGGTATCGTGGAATTTTAGGACACCGAGAGACATCGCTGACACTTTCCCGGTCAAACAAAGAGGTCAGTCAGCTCTGTCTTGAACCTGTGAAGACGCGCTGTGAGCAGTCCCTCATGCAGACTGACCGGCCACAGTTCTGTGTGCAGCTCACGTGGGTCAAGAAGCTGCCCCTTCGAACGTCCAAACAGTCTGTTAGTTACTGACCAAATTTCAAGAAAAAAGAAACGGGATGGTTTCAGAATTGGGTATTCTTCAGAAAACAACACCGCAGATTTATTCGCATTACCACCGGCACAGATTGTATTCTGCATGACAACATTTATTGACGGCATTTTTTCATTTCAGTATTTCTCACCATTTTCTTTCTTTTTTTAGAAAGCAGGATTTATTGAGAGGACAGAAAAGCTCCCCAGTGGGAGGGGACCCGAAGGGGTTGCCCTCTCATCGTTTTCTTACGGTTAGTAAGCACTGGCCTATTATTAGAGGTGTTGAACGTTGTTCCTATAGCATTCCAAAGCAGAACACCCAATGTCTATGTTAAATTCAGGCAAAAGTGTGAGGGAAATCATTCCGGGCGTCTTGCTGGCTCTCAAGGTGCATACGGTGGTGGTAACTGTTCTGCAGAGAGCTTCTCATAGGCAGGCGGAGCATTGGGCACCTGTGAGCACGAGAAGGGGAGAACACGGGCTTGGCAACAGCGCATACATTTCTGGGAAGGGATTCAGTCAAAATGGCGTCAAGTCTTACTTTTGCTGTGGACTGAACTTATGAATATTCACACCTGATTTCCACCCCAGGAGGCAAATACTAAATTTCACAGGGGTGTGTGTCAAAACATCGTTGGGGGAAGGGAAGGGCAGGGGAAAACAAGATGAGGTTTCCCCGAGCCTCAAAAGTTTGTCTGTGCCTGGATTCTCTGTGTCAGCAGAAGTCCCAAGCCCTACCTGATGAATTCTCACAGGCACTAATATGCATTACGTCTTTACCACATAAGCCCTTATAATTGTGCCTAAAGACACATTGATACTACCAACAGAGTAGAAATGTGTCAGGCCTTCGTTTAATGCTCACAAGTCCAGGAGTATTTTCACTGTCTTCATGTGACAGAGTGGGAAACTGAGGCACAGAGAGGCTAAGTCACTTGGTCATGGTCACATAACTATTAAGTTGTGGAGCGAAGAGTCAAACACAGTAATTTGGCTCCAGACTCAGTGCTCTGAATCATTATGCTGTACTGTGTCTGCACCCGTGCTGCCCAAGAGAAATATAGTCCAAGTCACATACGTAATTTTAACATTTCTGGTAGCTACACACACACACAAAACCCAGAAAGAAACAGGTAAAACTACCGTAATAAAATATTATTTAGCCCAATATATTTAACCCCAAATATTATTTAACCCAATATATTATTTCAACATGTCATTGATATAAAAACCACTAATGAATAATTTTCCACATCCATATCCCTCTGAAGTGTGGCATGGATTACAGCACATCTTAACTCAAAATACTATGTTTCAAGTGTTCAGGGCTGCGTGTGGCTGGTGGCTACCCTGTCGGACAACACAGCTTCATAAAATTGGTAACTAGTAACTGTCTTCCCTCCCGTATATATATATGCTTTCATGAAAAAAAAAAGCACATTTGATTAAAAACATAAAAGGGTAGCCAGGCTTGGTGGCTCAGCCTGTCATCCCAGCACTTTGGGAGGCCAAGGCGAGTGGATGACCTAAGACTGCGGGTTCGAGACCAGCCCAGGCAACTTGGCGAGACCTCGTCTCCACAATAAATCGAAAATTAGCTGGGCATGGTAGCGCATGCCTGCAGTTCCAGCTACTTGGAAGGCTGAGGTGGAAGGATTGCCAGAGCCCAGCAGGTCGACGCTGGGGTGGCCATGAGTGTGCCACTGCACTCCAGCCTGGGCAACAGGGCGAGACTCCAACTCAAACACACACACACACACACACACACACACGCACACACACGAGGATATTGTATCCAGAACCACACTCTTCCTTTGGATCGTATGTGAAGGGCTTTCGTTATTCACTCTGGAAAACCTGGGTGTGAAAGGACACAATTTAAGAAAACCTCTGTGTTTCCCTTGTTTCCTTTTGGTTGTTGCTGTGTGTTTTTATCATTAACTTTTTACTGTGGTAAGATATGCATAAAAGTTGTCATTTCAGCCCCTTTTGGTATGTAGTTCAGTGGCACTGGCGCATGGTCCTGGCTTTTGAAGTGGGAGCAGGGGAATTCCCTCAGCCAAAACCAGCTCTGCATTCAAATACACAGGCTCAGGATGCCAACCTACCACAGGGTCACAGTGTTTCTCTTGAAAAGGCAGCTTGCGGTCCTGATGACCAAGCCCGACACGTGGGCATCTTGTTGGAGTGCTTTGAGGACCAGAGTGAAGGCTTTTGTCCTGAAATGCAAATCGATCAAGGTGAGAGGACTAATGGAGTCCAGTAAAGAAGAGAGAAGAAAGCCCCGGTTTTAAGAACAGGTGTTAATCTAGGTTCTGCCACTTATGGGCCGTGTGTCCTCAGGCTGGGCATGTGCCTCTTCCAGACTGTGCTTCTGCAACTGGAAGACGAGGCCACCCGCCTCTCAAAGCAGCCGTGGGAATTGACCGAGGGCAAAGCACCAGGGCGGCATCTGGCACCAAGCAGTCAGCCCAAGAATATTTCCGAAGGGAAGGAGAAGAGTGGCTCTACAGGGGGGTTTCTTGTGACCTGAGGCTCCAGTGAGAGAGAGAGAGACAAAGAACAGAAACGGAAGGAGCCTGTTGCCAGCAGGCCTGCCTTGCGGGCATGTCAGAAGCACTGGAAACTCGGACCCACATTGAGAGAGGAAGGTCACCATAGAAGGGGTGAGCAAAGGTGGAATCACAAGCCTTATTTTTCTTCATTTTTCTCGCGTTTTTACTGTCGATTTCTCACATTTTACCATAGATTCCGGAGGCACACATGCATGTTTGTTCCGTGGACATACTGTGTCATGGTGGGGATCCGGTCTCAGGTGACCCGTTCCCCAGACATGGATAATTTCCGAGCCCCAGCCCCTCCTCACCTTCCCCCTTGCTGGTGTCCCCAGTGTCTGTTGTTTGCGTCTTTGTGACCACTTAGCGCCCACATAGGAGAGAACATGTGGTGTTTGGTTTGTTCTTTTTTTCTTTTGAGAGACAAGGGCTCGCCATGTCGCTGCCCACCAACTCCCAGGTTCAAATGATGCTCCCATCTCTGTCTCCTGAGTAGCTGGGGCTACAGGGATGCAACGCCACACCCAGCTTATTCTTCCTATTCTTCATTGACCCGACAAATAATACTGTGTTAAAAAATGAATCATGGCAACAATGTTTGTTGTGTGTGTGTATGAACTTGAAATGAATGGCATCAATGACAGCAGAGGAAAGGAGGAAAGAATTAGGACTCTTTTGCTGTTTTTTGTTTTGTTTTGTTTTGAGTTGGAGTCTCACTCTGTCGCCCAGACTGGAGTGCAGTGGCCGCTCCCGGCCACCGCAGCCTCGACCTGCTGGGCTCCGGCGATCCTTCCGCCTCAGCCTTCCAAGTAGCTGGAACTACAAGCGCGTGCTACCACGCCCGGCTGATTTTTTGATTTATTGTAGAGATGAGGTCTCGCCAAGTTGCCCAGGCGGGTCTAGAACCTGCGGGCTCAGGCAATCCACTCACCTCAGCCTCCCAAGCGCAAGATTACAGGCTGAGTCACCGAGCCCGGCTTGAATTTGCTTTTAAAGGCTTTTCTTCTTTCTCTTCTTCTAATTCTTGAGAAATCACCAGGTTAATGACATTTTGATTACCTTGTTAGAATAAGTTATTGTTTAGCTTTTTTAACGATCAGGGTGTTCACATCATGCTCAATCCTTTCCTCTGTTTGATTTTGTGTAAACTTACTGACAGGATTCACTGAGTGGGCATCAGAAGCAATCAGAAAGTCCATAAAATGGCAGTTGAAAGTAATAAATCTTCCCTGGACCTCCTCAAGGATGCTCCTCAAATGTAATCATTGGCCACCATTTCTCCCAGCTTTTTAGAGAATAACACACTTCCCTATTGTTACAGCTGCATAAATTGCATCTTTAAGGTCAAAAGAAGTTTCAAGTCCTTCTACTTTGCAAGGTTTTTGTTTAAGTAAAATATGCCCATCTCATCTGTAGGGGAGACTCTTTTGCCACTGAAACTGATCCCAACTAGTTAACCAGTGCAGCTAGAGAGGACTATAGGACCATGGGGATTTTCCAGGGTTTATTTTTTACTCCCTAAATGCAAAGTCATGGGGAATTCCAGAACAGAAGATGCCAGCTAATCACATTTCCATTGCGCTGAAGGAGTGTTAACACAACATAGAAATAGGCTCAGCATAGAGTACTTGCCTGTAGAGTTTGGACCTGTCGGGTTCTGCCAGAGTGTGTTTTGCAATTACTTTTCTTTGTGGTTCTGTGGGTTATTAGAGCAGATGAGAGCTCACGATGATTCTGGTGATGGGCAGATATATCATGTCTCTCTATTGCTGAAGAAACCTGGTGGGGTGATAAGTTAGAGACCTCAATAACTTTTGGAGTCATCCTTGATCCCTTGATTTCTCTTACCCTACAAACAATCCGCTGGTAAATCTTGTCTGTCCTGGAAGTTTATCCAGAATCCAATCATTTCTAATTGTCTCCCTTGCTCTCTCTGTAGTTCAAGCCATCATCATTTCCAGCTTCAACTGCAGAAATCGCCTCCAATAAGGCCTCCTAGCTTTCATCCTTGCCACTTCTCAGAGTGATGCTTTTAAAACATAAGCTACAACCTGTCTGACCAAAAGTCCACAAAAGCATCCCTTCTCATCCCAAATACAAATCCAGAGCCCTGGCCATCACCCACCAGGCCCTCCTGCATGAACTGCCCTCTGTCCCTCGCTTCTCTGGCCTGTCTCTATTACCTCCTTGGGCTCACCCATTCACTCCGCTCCAGCCTCACATGCTACCTACTTGTCCCCAAACACTCCTGCCCGAGGGCCTTGTACTTGCTCTTTCCAGAGGCCAAACTGCTCTTCCTCCAGACAGCCATGATACTCTCTCCTTCATTCCCTAGTCTCTGCCAAAATGCCACCTTAGCAGAGGCTTCGCTGACCACACCACCTTGGCCACCCTCTGACCTCTTACCATCTTTTATTTTTCTCAGCATTTAGCACCACTTGACATCTTTGTGTATGTGATTATTATCTGTCCCATCCCATTCTGCATTGGAATATAAGCTCCATAAGGCAAAGACCTTGTCAATTTTACCCAACACTGTGTTCCCAGAACAGTGCCTGGCACATAGTGGGATCTCAACAGATAGTTGCTGAATAAGTAAGTGAATAATGAATCAGAATCCATTTTTTTTCTTTTAGTCAGAGTTTTTTGTTTTGTTTTTTTTGAGTCAGCTCAGGTTGGAGTGCAGTGGCACACTCATGGCCACTGTAGCCTTGACCTGCCAGGTTCAGGTGATCCTTCTGCCTCAGCCTTCCAAGTAGCTGGAACTACAGGTGTGCACCACCACACCCGGCTAATTTTTTTATTTGTTGTAGAGATGAGGTCTTGCCATGTTGCTCAGGCTGGTCTCAAACCCCTGAACTCAGGTAATCCTCTCACCTCTGCCTCTCAAAGTGCTGGGATTACAGACATGAGCCACCACTCCCAGCCAGAATCCATTTTTACTAGTAATGCCACTGCCCGTGGTAGCCCCAGAAATAAGTGATGGTACTCATCAGAAAAAATATTTGCTCAAAACCAAGGAACCTTAATCCTTGGTTAGATTGCTTGAATTCTCTATTAAAATGAAGAGAAAAAGGAAGGCTTAGCAATTCTGCAAGTAGTGAATGAGTGAACCACTTGGCAACCAATGCTTGTTCACATGGACGTCTTGCCTGTGATACCATCTGCCTCTTAGATAGGAAAAGGGACAGAAAGAGTCTAGTTCTCAGAATCAAGTCAGAATAAATTCATATTTGCTGGTGTTTTTTTCTGGCAAAGCTCATCTTTGGATTTATTCCACAAACTGAAAGCAAAAGCTCACTTCTTCTAGATTTCCAAGTAACTCCTGGCCCCTGAGTGAGCAGGCTTCCCAAACAAGCCTAACACACAGGCCATCTCCCTGTGAGTGGTAGTGTGACCACTGAGCTCCCGCATGGGGTGGGGTGAAGTGGGGCAAGGGTGGTAACTGTGAAGTGCTGAGGGTGCCTGTGAGTTCATCCTGAGTCATCTCCCGGCCACAGGAAATGCCCATGGCCACCCACTCCTGGACTCAATGCCAGGCCTGGCTTCCGACCAGAGGGCTCAGCTTGCCCCGAAGGGCAGGCAACATGTCCTGTTTCAAAGTCTTTTGTACTGGACTCAAATCAGAGAAGGAATAGAAAAGGATGATATGATCCAGGACCACATCTTTGGCTCATTTTTGGTGGCAAATGATCCACAGGATGAACAACAAATAAACCAAAAAGGAGATCGCAAGATACAGAGCTGGAGCTGGAATGAGAGTCCAAAGATGGGCAGATACTTTTCAAGTTCTTTGTAGAATTTCATTTCTTACTGACATATTTTTTATGATTCTATGAACATCTCTTATCTACCAGGAGGCAGCTTGCCCATTGATTGTGAACTCGGAGTGGAGTGGAGGGCGGTGGCCTATCTTTAACAGCTCTGCTTTTGGAGCAGCAGTGTGATCCTGGGAAGCTTATGCAGCTTTTCCACGCCTCAGTTTCCTTACCTGGTAAATGAAAGTAAAATGGTCCCAATTTTATAGGGGTTTTGTGAGAATGAAATAAGCCAATTCTAATACAATGTTGAACTATGCCAGGCACTTGGTGAGTGCTCAATAAAGCTAGCTACGATAAACATGAATCCTGAATGAAGTCAGAGGAGGGTTTACATGAAACAGAGGAAGCCTCAGCCCAGGCCCCCAGCTTGCACACGTGCCTGGGAGTGGCTGAGAGAGGCAGGTGCCTCCAGGTGGTATGGGAAGCCAGATTACCATCAGGAAGCATTTCTAGGTAAGTGCTTCTGGTGAATTGCCTCAGGTGATGTCAAGGAAAAAGGGACTGAAATCTTCAAGGCTCCAGGAATTTGTCATGGTTTTTTTCCCCTCCCTCATTTGAAATAAATATGCACTTTCACACCTGATTTAGTTCCAATTTTGCCTTCTTTTTCTTAAAGATGGTTCCCAAAATTATATAATCTTCAGGCCCCACAAAATCTGGATTCATCCTCAAATGGTATAACTTAAATAAATTCACCATAATCCTGAAAGGTGCATCTGACCACTCTTTCACAGTCTATAAACTAAAGAGCTGAGAGATATCTCCACAGACAGACAGGAGGACCTGGCAGTTCCAATCCCAAACAGATATTTATACACCAATGTTCACAGCAGAATTATTCATAAGAGCCAACAGATAGAAACAACATAAATGTCCATTGACAGATGGTTAAGCAAAACATGGGATATCCATACAAAGGAATATTATTCAGCCTTATAAAGGAAGTTCTAACACATACAACAAAGGATGAACCTAGAGGACAATATGCTAAGTGAAATAAGCCAGTCACAAAGGACAAATATATGATTCCATTCCTATGAGGCCCCTAGAGTGGGCAGGTTCAGAGACAGAAACTGGTGATTGCTGGAGGTTGGGGGAGGGGGAAATGGGCAGATATGGTTTCATTTTGAGATGATAAAAAAGTTCTGGAGATGGATGATGGGGAGGGTTGCACAAATGTGTAAATGCACTTAATGCCACTGAATTAGACACCTAAAAATGGTTAAAATGGTAAATTGCATATTATACATATTTTACCAAAATACACAAAAAAAAGAAACTCCACCCTAGGATGGAAGGCCCAGGCCACAAAAAATTTATCTAGCATTTAGCACATCATGAGCATCATGCACAAAGCTGACAGAAAAGTGTTACACATCCTTCTTTAAAATAATTTTTCTGAAGGTCTTGAAATGTGAAATGTATCTGCTTCCAGGTTCCTTGCTTCTTGCGTTACACACATCAAGTGAGCCACAGAATTCTGCAAACAACACGCTGTGCAACACGTCACACACAAGAGTTACCTCAGAATGAGACCCAGAGGCAAAGCGTCCATTTACCCTGTCTTCTTTTAGCTGCTTACAACGAAGCGTTTTCACAGAAGGACACTTGGAGGTAGAAGACTTGTCGCTGGAACTTGAAATAAAACAGCAGAGTAAGTCCCGCCCAAAAGCTGAAGGTCATTACTAAGGTCCTCAGGGCTCCGATTGGGTCTCAGCCAAGTTTACTCAGTGTTTCCTCTCCCAGGAGTGTTTTGAGGTGCCCTAAGGGCAGGCTCAGCTGTGTCCTAGACTATCATTCTTTGATGTGGGTGAATGGCTGTGTCCAGGAGAGGCCCAAGCTAAATACAGTGAGTCAGAAGGGTTTACTGGCTTCCTGAAGTCAGGGCACATGTGAAGACAGTCTCTAAGTCTCCAAAGTAAGGGCCAACTGAGGGGCGGAGTGCAGAGGCGCTGTTTTCCTGAGCTCTGTGCTGCTCTGTCCACTCCCCCTGCCCTTCGACTGAGACCTTCTCTGTGGGCTCTGAGCAATTCGGATGGTAGGATTCTATCCTATGAGCCTGACCATCTTGTCTGAAAATGTGGATGGTATGACAGAATCTTTTGATTTTTTTTTTAGGAATATAGACATTCTTTAAACCACCCCCGAGTAATGGGAATTTGTTGCAAGAATATGCATTACTTTAAAAGAGGCAGAATCCTGGGGAAAGCTAGGAAGGGCCAGGCCTCTGAGAGATTCAACCTGGAAGGATATCTGGGATCCATGCAGCTCTAGGCCTGAGCTATGTTCCTTCCCTCTGATTCTAGCATCTTTCAGTTCTTCAGCTTAGGGACCTTCTCTACTGACTTTACTATTAATACTCCAACCCATCACCTCATCTTCAGTTCATTATAGCTTTCTTCTACCTTGGACTTCTGCCACCATGTAGATGCCGATTCCTCCTAATGTTGGGTCACTCCTGAAGCATCTTGATGCCTCCAACCAGATACCTTCTCTCTATATATACATCCTGCCAGCTTCACCTCCCATTATCAAACTTCTTATCTTCCATCTGTATTTTTCATTTCAAAAGTTACATGTGCAGAAGCAGAGGTAAGGGGTCTGCTTGGCTTGGCTAAGGAGACAGTTTTCGTCTGGAGTACTTTCTAGGATGCTGGCAGCTCACAGATTGGCTGCTTGCAGGACAACCAGGCTTGCCTCCGTGTGAAGTGATGTAGATGGGTACTTTTGAGGAAAGGCATCACATCTTCAGGCAGCAAGACTATATCTCTCCAGAGCCCTGCAGCTTGGCAAAAACTATTTAGAGCTGTGTTCAGGTAAAAACAGAGTGGAGAGTATTTTCTTGTAAAATAATTCTACTTTATATTTTCTCTTACATGTCTTCCAAATGCCCTTCCAAGTTGGATCTCTCAGAGGCCTGGCTCTTCCTAGCTTTTCCAAGGATTCTGTCCCTTTTAAAGCATTTTCTCCACTCTACATTTTAAGCCTTTTCTCAGTTTTCATCACAACCCAAGCAGGAGACACTTTTCCCTCTCCTGATTGCACTGTGTATCTTCCTAACCATTTGTCCGTTTACACATCTATTTATTCAATATACATCAAGTATCTGCCCTGCGACAGGTAAAATACTAGATAATGGAGACATAAAATTCATGTCTTCTCTGTGAATATGTACAAAGTGCCAGGCATCGTGTAGCTTGCTGGAAACAGAAAAATGACGAAGACACAGTCCCTCCCTGATACATAGGAAGACTTGAATAAAAATGTGCTGAATAAGTAAATGCTTTAAAGGAACTCACAGCCTAGTGGTCAAGTATTTAGACAATTACAAGCAGAGCAAAAAGAATGTCCACAAGAAGAGAGGCCTTGAGAGACCAAAAAATTCTTCAATGTCTGCACTGAGACCTGGATGCTGTGAGAGGCCTGAGAGGGGGACAAAGGCCTGCAGGCTGCACAAATGGCTTGTGCAAAGGCTTGGAAGAAGCAGAGGGAATGAACATCGGCAGGGCTGCCACTTTTGACAGAGAATAAATCAGTGAGATTATGACTTTAGGGACTAGGGTGGAAGTCTTTACATAGACTAGCAGAGTAGTCAATTTAAACACATGGTCAAATTGTACTTTGGAGTTGTCCTAGGACCTGGATGCTGCCTGAATCCAGTTGGCAGAAGAGCACGAAGATGGTCTGGAAGAGGTATGCACCACTACTACTCACATTCCATTGGCAAGAGCCAGTCTTAACTGCAAAACAGGCCAGAAGAGATAGTCTAACTGTGTTTTCAGGAAGAGGAGGTTTTTGGTGGCAGCTAGAATTCTGGAGAAGTTTCAAGGGAGTGAGCAGTTCGAGAGCTCTGCCGACATTCCTGATCCCGGCTCATCCAAAGTGCCCGACAGTGGCTTCCAAGGAGATTTGTGGGTAGACAGACAACTTCAGACCTGGGAAATCCTCTGGAGCTCGGGGCAGCACTTGTCATACCAAAATACTTAGGGAAGTTTTATGGGATGCAAGACCTTTTCTTCCAAAGTAAGGTTTGAAAGTTGTATGTTCAGTCTCCAGACAGAAGTGAGTTTTGAGTAGGAGATTGACAAGAACTGTGAAGGGCCTGAGCTTTTCCCTTACTTGCAAGCTAACAAGTTAGCTTGTCACAGACTCACAGATACTGACAGAGACATGAGATGCCTAGGTTAGAGATTTTAAAACTTTTAAAATCACCGCAATAGCAGTGGCCATAGTGTCAGCACATTCTTTCACCAGTTCTCCAGTTCCAGTTCCCATAGAATGACCCAAAAAGGGAGAGGTGACACTTGCATATGTAGTGCGCTGTGTTATAAGAGAGGAACCCTAAGTTTAGGGAACTTGAACCTTTTAGAAAGGGCAGTAAGCATGCCTGCTCTTTGTTTAGGAGATTGACACTATCTCTATTTTCCAAAAGCTGTAAGCAATTTTCTCTCTCCCCTAAAGAGGGACTCTATTTTCAAAGACTGCTCACTTTATAAACATCTTTGTAAAGACAGTCTAGGAAAAAGGCAACCCGTGCCTCTGCTCGCCAGATGTGCAGAAGTGTGAGAGACACTTGGTTAATTGTCTTCCAACAAATGTAAGTTCTTGTTTAGCAAGATAGAGTGTTCTTTAGATAGTTGCTTCCTTTACTGAGTCCTTTCCTCCTGATCTCTAGATATCAGCAAGCCCCAGGGCTCGGTCCTTGGAGATCTTCCCTGTGTACAATCCTTTCCTTGGGGAATCTCATTCAGCCTTATACCTTTGAACATCATCAGCCTCATATCTTTATTTATTTAATTTTTTTTTTAAATTTTAAAGATGTGGGGTAAAATTCAGGGTTATGTATACAAATGTTCATTATGCAGATACCCTTGTTGATGAGGTGTGCCCATCCGTCCCCTGGCAGTTTCCCTCAACTGCCAATCCCACCACCCTCCCCCGTCAGTTTCTCACTACTGCCAATCCCTTTCTTATAGTATTATGATAATTGCTCAAGGTCCACTTATGAGTGAGGACATATGGTACTCTGCTCTTTGTTTCTGTGATAGATGACTGAGTATGATAGACTCTAAATCCATTCAAGTTGCTGCGAAGCCTATATGTTTGTTCTTCTTTATGGCTGCATAAATATTCCATTGTGTATATGTACCACATTTTTTTAATCCAGTCCAGCTTTGATGGGCAGCATGGTTAGTTCCATGTTTTTGCTATTGTGAATAGAGCTGCAACAAACATACATGTGCAGGTACTTTTTTTGGTAGAATGATTTGAGTTCCCCCAGGTATATTCCCAACAGGGGGATTATTGGGTCATATGGAAGGTCAATTTCGAGTTCTTTCAGAAATCACCACACTGTCTTCCAAAGAGGTTGTACTAGTTTGCATTCCCACCACCAGTGTAGAAGCATTCCTTTTTCTCCTCAATCTCTCCAGCATCTGTTGTTGTTTGTTTTGATAATGATAGCCATTCTAACTGGGGTTAGGTGATATCACAATGTGGTTTTGATTTGCATTTCTCTGATGATAAGTGAGGCTGAGCACTTTTTCATGTATCTGTTGGCTGCCTGCATATCTTCTCTTGAGAAATGTCTGTTCATGTCTTTTGGCCACTTTTTAGTGGAGCTGTTTGTCTTTTTCCTTTCGGCAAGTTTGAGTTCCTTATAGATCCTAGATGTTAGGCCTTTGTCAGATATAGTTGGCAAATATTTTTTCCTATCCTGTGGGCTGTTTCCCTGTTCTCTTGATGGTTTCTTTTTCTTTGCAGAAGTTCATCAGTTTGATGAGGTTCTACTTGTCTATCTTATTTCTTATGGTATGGGCACTTAGGGTTTTGATCAGGAATTGGTTGCCAGTTCCAATTTTCATAAGGGTGTCTCCTGCATTTTCTAAGATACTTCTAGTTTGAATTTTTACATTTAGGTCTTTGATCCATTTAGAGTTGATTTTGTGTATGGTGATAGGTAGGGGTCCTGTTTCAATCTTCTGCATGTGATCAGCCAGTTTTCCCAATATCATTTACTGAATAGGTTCTCCTCTCCCCAGTGGTTGTTGTTGGAGACTTTGTCAGAGATGAGTTGGTTGAGAAATTGTACCTCATATCTTTAAATCCATGCTGATAATCCCAAATTTACAGGTTACACTTTGACATTGCTGATATTTCCAAACTTAGATCTCAAACTGCCTATGTGACATCTTCCCTTGGTTATCTTCTAGACATCTCAAACTTATCATGTCCTTGATTCTCATCCTCTGCATGAAAACTAATCCTTCCTCAATATAACCCCTCTCAGTAAAGAGTATCATTCACTAAGTTGTGCCAGACCAAAAAACCTCTTTTCTCCATATCCACATCAATCCATAAGCATAGTCTGTTTTCAAAATATATGCTGAATCTGACCACATCTCCCTTCTTACATTTACCAACATCCTAGTCCCAGTCACCACTGTCTCTGTTCTTGACAGCAACCATTTATTCCTATCTTGTCCCATTCACCTTCTGGTTTTGCTCCACACATTCTAACTTCCAAAGCAACCAGAGTGGTTCTTCTAAAATGTAAATTAAATAATATCATTTCTTTGCCTTCAATCTTCCCAATGGCACTCTAACAAGTTTAGAGTAAAATGCAAGGTCAAGGCTACATATGATATGACCTCTGCTCCCAAACCTGACTACCCTCTCTCTCCCTTATATTCCACTTGCCCTTGAAAGTGCCTGGCACAGGATTCCCCTGGGGTCTTTGCACTTTGCAGTGTTGCCCAAGTCAACTAGAGTTCTCTCAGGTGTCAGTTGATCAAGTAAGCCCTCTATGACTATCCTAAATGAAATGACACACCCTCACTGTCCCTCTTTCCTTTTACTCAGCTTTATTATGATTCATAGCCCTCACTGTTGCCTAACATTGGGAATCTACTTGCATTGCCCTCCAGCCTAGAATATATGCTGTGTGAGTCAAGTGCTTGGATGTGTTCATTGACATAATCTCTGGTTCAAAAATAATATTTGGCACAAAGCAGATGCTCAATAAGTACTTGCTGAATGAATGGATGAATGAACGAATGCAGCTAATAATTGCTGGATTCAAAAACTGGTGGCAAAAGCAGGGACACGGATAATTTATGCCTCAATCTTTCTTCTTCAAGTTAAATCACCTAATTTCATATAACTGTATTTTTCTCCCAAAAGGCATATCTTCTAACTCCTCAATAATTCTGGATTCTCACTGCAGGATTCTTGCCATGTTCTTCTTGGGTTCTTGGGTAAGATGGAGTTCAACTTTGAACACAGGCTTCTAAGCAGAGCCTAAGAAGTCTATAATTAGTTCCCCTCTCTTTACAGGTTTCACCCGCTTACCTAGAAATGCTCTTTTGAAAGATAATCTCCTGGGACATAAGCCCAGCCACAAAGGAGCCTCTCCAAGGTCAGAGAGTTTAGAGAGTGATGAAGTAAGTATTTGATTCTTATCTGTTCACCATTTCTACAAATCCCCAAACACCTTCCTGAAGAACACATTGGGAGCAGGGTGGTTAATACAAGCAACCTCATGAATTTAGCCGTTGATCATTTATATTTTTGAATTGTCACTCATTCATCAAATAAATATCTTCTATTTGAGACTATCTTATTTTGATCCTCTTTGTCTTTTATTTATTATGTTTATTTCCAATGGCGTGCTATAAAAAAGAATTTTATACTTATGGAAATATATTTTTCATCCAATTTGAAAAATAAGGAAACATAATGTTTTACTTTCCCTAGCCTACCTTCTAATTTAACTGTAAAATAATTATTTTTTTATTTTTCAGAGTTCATTTCAATTCTCTGCAAATGATTTAACAATGAAATACAAAAATCTCAGGTATTTTTGTTTAGCTCATTTTTTTAACCTTCCTCATACATAGCTTATGTATTTCTGTTTTAGTTAACTTCTTTACTGATTACATTAAATTATAATCATTTTAGAAACAACCATATTTAAATGGTTCTTTTGACATTTCATTGATCAGTATTTCACTAAAGATGTTAACTTTCTCCAGGATGCAGAGAGACTAATAGAATTTACACGTAAATCTCTACTGAATGAATTTCCCCACCTTCTTGGTGATTGTACACCTGCCTTCCTTATAAGGAGAACAAGGAAGTAAATCATGTTGAAGTTGCTTTTAAACACAGCTTTTCTTCTTTACCTGTCCAGGTAGCCTCTGTTTTCATTTCAGTCTTAATGAAAACTTTTTAATTTACATCTCACGTTTCTTTTCAAAGCAGTGTAAGTAGCACTTAAAATTTTACACTTCAAGAAAGAAAGACTTTAACGACATTCAGCTTTGGTCTTGTAACATTGAAGGTAATTCATTTTTTAATCTGTCTGCACAGCAAGAACGGAAACGAATGGGGATTGAACTGCTTTGCCTGTTCTTTCTGTTTCTAGGAAGGAATGGTCACGTACAAGGTAAGACCTACATTATCCGATGTATTGCTTGCATGGTATGCTTGACAAATCTGTCATTTGATTCAGAAACTAGATCTGAAGTCATTTTTTATTTGATCTGTTCGATTGCTCTTTTGTCACCGAGCGAACACTTTAACAAATTACAGCCAAACACGGGGCTCTTCCCACAGTGAATGCTCTAGGCTTAAGGTAAATAAATACAAAGGTTGCACAGGCATTTTAATAAGGAGAATTAAACATCATTGCTGCACAACAGGACTTCTTAATGCCACTGTAACAACCATGTTAGAAACTTTTCTATTCTATTCTACAACAAAGCCTCCACTTAAGAGTAATAACTTTGGAAGAGAAAAAGGATTTATTTCAAAAACAGAAACCCCATTTAAGAGAGAAGCATTTTTAAATGAGTACAAATAATTTTTAAAAATTAAAGTGGCACATATTAGCAAAGAAAAACAAAGGATGATCTTGTGGTTGTGAACATTTAGATGTCTTCACATTTTAAGGAAAAAAGAGAATGCTAATTTTTAACTTTATAAGACATTTTCAGTGAGATAGATATAAAAGATGCACTTTTATGCGAATTGCTGACATTTATAGCACTGATCTAGGAATACTAAAATAAACTTTGATATTGTTTTGTTCAAGTAAGAGCCATAAATCTCATAAATGGAATGACTGAAAATGTACTTAATTCCCGCATCTTGCTGGGTCTACACCTAGGTGGCTGTGCTGTGGGAGGTGCAGAAAGCTGTGGAGACTGCTTGCTCATTGGACCTCAGTGTGCCTGGTGTGCTCAAGAGGTAAAACAAATGACCTCAACATGTTTTTAAAAACCATCTGCAGTTACACTTATGTGAATTTCCTCAGTGATCATTCTGATAGGGCCCTGCTTGTTGTGGAGTTATATGAATAAAACAAATCAGAAAAGGAGAAGGTGAGCATTAGTGGATCAGAGTGGCATTCATGTGATGATTTTCATTTTTTAAAGAAATTTTTTGTAATGATTTTCAAAAACAATATGTCGAAGAAGTGGATGTCAAATTATTCTGGAAAAAATACCTAACTCAGGATCTTTTCTCTAACCTAGTCCTTCCTCCTATTTTAAAGCCATTTCTGTATTTCTAACTGATTAAATATTAAGGCTCTAACGGATTAAAATATTGAGGCTCTCTGGATAATCAGAGATCATGGAGATGATGTTTTCTAAGGTTAAATATATACATTTGACATCAATATTGTAGTTGTATCCCATCTGGAAATCAGGATCCATTCTGTATTGCTGCTAGTTTCTAAGAGAAGTATTCTAAGTTTGGGGTGAACATTATTGTTCAGATGTTATTTGA
The DNA here is from genome assembly GCA_963574415.1 of Tarsius wallacei. Classification (NCBI taxonomy): domain Eukaryota; kingdom Metazoa; phylum Chordata; class Mammalia; order Primates; family Tarsiidae; genus Tarsius; species Tarsius wallacei. The sequence continues at coordinate 2,260 of CAUYQG010110282.1, read as the reverse complement.
TTCTTTTACAAATTACATTTTCATGAGCTCAGTGGCTCTGTACCCCACTAATGAGAAAGCCCCAAACAGGCATTCCTTATGTGGTGAAAATAATATGAATATGGTTGAGGAATACATAACCAGCCATCCTAAGTCACTCACTGTCTGTCCTGTGACACTGTAGAGGGATCGGTAAATGATTCATGGTAAGAAAGAGATGCATTCGCTTTCTGAATTTTAAAACAAGTCTCTACCCACTGGATCTCATAGAGAGAATCTAAACATAAATCAAACCGTGCAAATGCCAAGTTCAGCAAGATCTGAGTGGCATGCTCAAAGGCAAATAACCCCAGACGCCTGAGTCAGAACTAGGCTGTAACGGTTAAAATCCAAATTCTAAGTTGAATGTATATTTGTGGAGGGTAACCTCACAGGCAAGAAAGTACAAACACAGCTCACTCCCCCAATACTGCCTTGACTGACCAGGCCACAAACAAAAGTTCCAAGAGAATTATGTTCTTCTGAGCTCACGTGTCAAAGCAGGATTGGAATATACAAGGAGCCACATGGTTTTTGGACATTGACCTCCTAAAGAAGACAGTATTCATTTCATGCCAGAGGTATAAAACAACAAATCAGTCGAGAATTTTTTTTAATGCATTTTTTAAGCATTTACTGAAGAGAAATTCCTAAGTTGCTAATTGATAGCTTTACTTGTGAGTAATACTTGGTAGCCAAACTGTTGTCAAATTTTAATGCCAAATTCTTCTGGAAGGTCACTCTAATAGTAGAAGTAGGTATCAGAATACCAGTTGAGGCAGTTGAAACAAAAAAGTAAATTAGGCTTCTGCTTAGGGCAAATAGAAAATAGATTATGTGGTTTCCATTACCTCTGATCTTTTGGCAAAGGCCATGACTACTGGTGACAGCAATGACACTGTATTGAGAAGGATTCTGAAACCCTGTCCAGCTACTGTTTGCCTTGGTTACATCATGGGAGGTGATAGAATTTGCCTAGAGCCTCAGATATGCACAGGCCTGACTGATAGATAACAAATAACATTTCACAGTTAGTTTCAGAAGAACTCTACTTTCCTAGTTGATGAAAACAGCAAAAGTGGCTTCGAATTCTTCTTTAAAATTTTTTTTTATTTTAAATACATGGAGTACAATTCATGGTTAGATGTACAAATATTCATTATGCAGATACCCTTGTTGATGAGGCGTGTCTCCCTACCCCGGCAGTTTCCCACTACTGCCAATCCCTTTCTTATAGTATTTCGATAGTTGTTCAAGGTTCGTTTATGAGTGAGAACACGTGACACTTGGTTCTTTGTTTCTGTGATAGGTCACTCAGTATTATAGACTTTAATTCCATCCAAGTTGCTGTGAAGTTTGTAATTTTGTCCTTTTTTATGGCTGGTTAATATTCCATCGTATATATGTACCACATTTTTAAAATCCAGTCCTCTTTTTATGGGCAACATGGTTGGTTCCATGTTATTGCTATTGTGAATAATGCTGCAATAAACACGCATGTGCAGGTATCTTTTTTTATAGAGTGGTTTGAGTTCCTCTGGGTATATTCCCAGTAGGCAGATTGTGGGGTCTTATGGGAGGTCGATTTTTAGATCTTTTAGGAATTGAGTGGCTTAGAATTTTAAGGGGCAAGAAAAAAAAATATGAGAATTGACTTGTTCTCTCTAAGCATGAGAGTCAATGGGCATCAAGTTTGTCTAGTGCCTCGCCAGCTCTAGAACAGCCATAGCTATCAGGCAAGGCAAGTATTTATCTCTTGGCTCCACCTCTGTTCTGAGTGGCCACATCTCTGCTAGGAAAGACTATATCTCTCTGCCACCCTGCAGATCCATTCAGGTGGATCTGAAGAGGTCTGGGGAACTCCTGTGCCCTATACAGAAGCAGATTTTTTAATCATCTTTTTTTTTTTTGAGTTGTACTCTCACTCGGTGGCCCAGGCTGGAGTGCAGTGGCACGCTCACGGTCACCTCAGCGTCAACCTGCTGGGCTCCGGCGATTCTTCCGTCTCAGCCTTTCAAGTAGCAGGAACCACAGATGCGTGCTACCACGCCCGGCTAATTTTTTTATTTATCGTAGAGAGGAGCTCTTGCCAATTTGCTCAGGCTGGTCTCGAACCCGCGGGCTCAGGCAATTCACTTGCCTCAGCCTCCCAAAGTGCTGGGATTACAGGCTGAGCCACCGAGCCTGGCCATTATCTTCTTTTTCACTCCCCTTCCTCACCTCCAAATTTCAGAGAAAGTTC